>JAPYYA010005663.1:0-10587 GCA_028533165.1 Leontopithecus rosalia | reverse complement strand
AAAAAAAAAGAATTCAAGAAAATTAAATACATATCATTTGTGGTTTGGAGATTTGAAACATCTCTAATGCCTCTGTTAATAAATCAATTTCTCAATGAAAGAAATAAAGTGCTTTTACATAAGTGGTCATGATCACGTGGCTCTAGAAGAAAGATCAGTGCTGTGGGAAAGCAAACCTAAGACTCAGAAAAAAAGAGAAAATGACACACAAGAAGTTCAGTGTTAAGTTTTCATTTATGAATGTATTTTTTGAAATTGTGGCTGTGTTTTAGAAGTCAAATACACATAGGGTTGAGGTATGATTTACAAAAATATAGAAAGTTAGCTGGATGTGGTGGTGTGGACAAATGCAAACCCAGCTACATTGAAGGCACAGGCAGCATAATCGCTTGAACCCAGAAGGCCAGTGTGGCAGTAAGCCAAGATCGAACTGTTGCAATCCAGCCCGGGTGACAAGAGTGAAACAGTACATCATAAGGAAAGGCTGGGCTAGAGGTGGACTCCCTCAGGCCCCCAGTTTTGTTTCACTGGTGCACAGGGACCTGTCTGATTTCTTTCTTTTTCTTTTTCTTCTTCTCCTATTTTAAGTGTGGCGAGTATTCACCGGAAAAATATATATATATATTTTTCGAATTTGTGACTGTGTTTTAGAAATCAAATACACATAGACTTAAGGTACGAGTTACAAAAATATAGAACGTTAGCTGGACGTGGTGGTGGGGACACCTGCATTCCAGGCAACATTGAAAGCATAGGCAGTACAATTGATTAAACCCAGAAGGCCGGTGTGGCTATAAGCCAAGATTGCAGCTTTGCACTCCAGCCGGGTGTCAAGAGGGAAACAGTAGGTCATAAGAAAAGGCTTGGCTACCATTGGAGTCTGGCAGGAACCCCGTTTTGTTTCAGTGGTTCACACTAATCTGTCTGATTTTTTTTCTTTCTTTTTCTTCTTCTCCTATTTTAAGTGTGGCGAGTATTCACCGGGATGCGCAGGCTGATCTGGAACATGTGACATCCATGGACCAACTCACCTAGGCCTCCCAAAGCATTCAGATTGCTTGTGTGTGTCACAGGGCCAGACCCAGTCTCCCTGATTTGATTTTTAATAATAAAGTCAGCCGGAGGTGCGGTGGCTCAGGGGAGCCTTTCTTTTAGGCAATCAGAAGAACAATTAGAGTGGAACAGGCGGGGTTGTGGGTTTGAGACTGCCGTAAACAAAATGGTGAAACTCGGTCTCCGAAATGAAAACAAAACTTGGGTTGGGCTCGGAGGCTCATCCCTGTAACCCCAGCACTTTGGAATGCCTAGGAGGACGGATTGTGAAGTTTCCGGTTGGGCACGTGCCTCCAATGGCACAGCACAACACGCTCCCTATATAAAACATAAAATGAGAGCAAAATGGGAAATCTGAGGCAGGCCTGGAATGCGCTCGCTTCGGAATCACGAAACCTATAATCAGGAAGCCCTACGGAATCCCCAGGTGGCCACAGCATGAAAATGACACTCAAGAAGTTCAGTGCTAAGTGTTCATTTATGTAGGTATTTTTCGAAATTGTGGCTGTGTTTTAGAATTCAAATACACATAGACTTGAGGTACGATTTACAAAAATGTAGAAAGTTAGCTGGATGTGGTGGTGTTGACAAATGCAACCCCAGCTACTTTGAAGCCACAGGCTGCATAATCGCTTGAACCCAGAAGGCCAGTGTGGCAGTCAGCCAAGTTCCCACTGTTGCAATTTAGCCCGGGTGACAAGAGGGAATCAGTACGTCTTCAGGAAAGGCTGGGCTAGACGTGGACTCCTGCAGCCACCCCGTTTCGTTACACTTTAGCACACTGATCTGTCTGATTTCTTCTCTTTCCTTTTTCTTCTTCTATTTTAAGTGTGGCTAGCTTTTATTCGGATGAGCAGGCTGATCTGGAACCCGCCATCTCAGTTGTCCCACTCACCTAGGCCTCCCAAAGGGCTAGGATTGCTGGTGTGCGTCAGAGGCCGGTCCAGTCTCCCTGATTTGTTTTTTAATAATAAAGTCCTACAGCCATGCCCAATCGCTCACCAGAGCTTTTCATCAAGAAATTTTGAATACCAATTAGGGTGGAACAAGCGGGGCTGTGGGTTTGAGCCCGCTCAAAAAAAAAATGATGAAATCCATTTTCTGAAACGTAAACAAAACTTGGGTTGGGCTCAGTGGCTCCCCCCTGTAACCCAAGCACTTTGGAATGCTGAGGAGTATGGATCATGAAGTCACATTTTCCGCAGGGTCTTTAAATGACACGACCCAAAACGCTGTCTATATAAAACATAAAAACAGGGCAAAATAATAAATCTGAGGCAGGCATGGAATGCACTCGATTCGGAATCACGTACACTGTAATCAGGAAGCTGAACGGAATCCGGGGGCGGCCACAGCGTTAAAATGACACGCAAGAAGTTCCGTGTTCCATTTTCATTTATGTATGTATTTATCGATATTGTGGCCATGTTTTAGAAATCAAATACACATGGACTTGACGTATAAGTTACAAAAATATAGAAAGTTAGCTGGACGTGGTGGTCTGGACACCTTCAACTCCCTGATATCATTTTCAATAATAAATTCGGATGGCTGGGGGCGGTGGCTCAAGGGAGTCTTCAATCCAGGCGCTCTGAATACCAATTAGGGCAGATCACTCAATGTTGCTGTTAAGTACCTGCCACAAAAAAAGGTGAAACCCGGTCTCTGAAATGAAAACAAAACTTGAGTTGGGCTTGGCGGCTCTTCCCTGTAACCCCAGCACCTTCGAATGTGGAGGAGGACGGATCATGAAATCACAAGTTCGACATGGGCCTCCAACAGCACGTCGAAACACACTCCCTATATAAAACATAAAAACCTAGCAAAATAAAAAATCTGAGGCAGGTATGAAATGCGCTTGCCTTGGAATCATGTACCCTAAAATCAGGATGCCATACAAAATTTTGTGGTGGCCACAGTGTAAAAATGACACGAAAGAAGTTCAGTGTTCCATTTTCATTTATGTATGTATTTTTCTTTTTTTTTTTTTTTTTTTTTTTTTGAGGCGGAGTTTCGCTCCTGTTACCCAGGCTGGAGTGCAATGGCGCTATCTCGGCTCACTGCAACCTCTGCCTCCTGGGTTCAGGCAATTCCCCTGCTTCAGCCTCCCGAGTAGCTGGGATTACAGGCACGCACCACCATGCCCAGCTAATTTTTTTGTATCTTTAGTAGAGACGGGGTTTCACCATTTTGACCAGGATGGTCTCGATCTCATGACCTAGTGATCCACCCGCCTCGGCCTCCCAAAGTGCTGGGATTACAGGCTTGAGCCACCGCGCCCGGCCTTATGTATGTATTTTTCGATATTGTGGCTGTGTTTTAGAATTCAAAAACACACAAATGTAGGTACGAGTTACAAAATTATAGAAAGTTAGCTGGACGTGGTGGTGTGGACACCTTCAACCCCAACTACATTGAAGGCATAGGCAGGACAATCACTTGAACCCAGAATGCCGGTGTGGCAATAAGCCAAGATTGCACTGTTGCACTCCAGCCCAGGTGACAAGAGGGAAACAGTACATCATAAGGAAAGGCTGGGCTGGGGTGCAGTACCGCAGGCACACAGTTACTTTTCAGTGGTGCACAATGATCTGTCTGATTTCTTTCCTTTTTCTTCTTCTTTTATTTTAAGTGTGGAGAGTTTTCTCCGGGGTGCACAGGCTGATCTGGAACCCGCGACCACTATTGACCCGCTGACCTAGAACTGCCAAAAAGCTAGGATTGCTGGTTTGTGTCACCGACCTCGGCCCAGTCTTTGTGATTTGTTTTTGAATAATAAAGTCGGCCGGCGGGGCGTGGTGGCTCACGGGAGCCTTTTATACAAGCAATCTGAATACCAATTAAGGTGGAACAGGCGGGGCTGTGGGTTTGGCCTGCCCCCTAAAAATGGTGAAATCCGGTCTCTGAGACAAAAACAAACTTGGGTTGGGCTCGGTGGCTCTTCCCTGTAACCCCAGGATTTTAAAATGTTGAGAAGGATGGATCATGAAGTCACAGTTTCGACAGGGTCCTCCAATGGCACAACCCAACCCGCTCCCTATATGAAACAAAAAAACAGCGCAAAATAAGAAATCTGAGGCAGTCATAGTATGCACTCGCCTCGTAATTATGTACACTATAATCAGGATGCCATACATAATCCCCAGGTGGCCGCACCATGAAAATGACACGCAGGAAGAGCAGTGATTCGTTTTCATTTGTATATGAATTTTTCAAATTTGTGGCTGTGTTTTAGAAATCGAATACACATAGACTTGAGGTACGAGTTACAAAAATGTAGAAAGTTAGCTGGACGTTGTGGTGTGGACACCTGCATTCCTGGCAACATTGAACGCATAGGCCTCACAATTGCTTGAACCCAGAAGGCTGGTGTGGCAATAAGCCAAGATCGCACTGCTGCACTTCAGCCCGGGTGACAAGAGTGAAACTGTACATTATAAGGAAAGGCTGGGCTACAGGTGGACTCCCGCAGGAACTCTGTTTAGTTTCACTGGTGCACACTGTTCTGTCTGATTTGTTTCCTTTTCTTTTTCTTCTTCTTCTATTTTACGTCTGGCGAGTTTTTATTGGGATGCGCAGGCTGATCTGGAACCCACGATCTCAGTTGTCCCGCTCACCTAGGCCTCCCAAAAAGCTAAAATGGCTGGTTTGTGTCACAGACCCCGGCCCAGTCTCCGTGATTTTTTTTTTAATAATAAAGTCGGCCGGCCGGGCGCAGTGGCTCATGGGCGCCTTTCATCCAGGCACTCTGAATAACAATTAAGGTGAAACAGGCGGGGCTGTGCGTTTGAGCCTGCCGAAACAAAATGGTGAAATCCGGTCTCTGAAACGTAAACAAAACTTAGGTTGGTCTCGGTGGCTCTTCCCTGTAACCCCAGCATTTTGGAATGCCTAAGAGGACAGATCGTGAAGTCAAAGTTTCGAAAGGATCCTCCAATGGCACGACCCAACAGGATCCCTATAAGAAACACAAAAACAGCCCAAAATAAGAAATATGAGGCAGTCCTGGAATGCGCTCGTCTCGGAATCATGTACACTATAATCAGGATGCCATACAGAATCCCCTGGTGGCCTCAGCGTGAAAATGACACTCAAGAAGTTCAGTGATAAGTGTTCATTTATGTATGTATTTTTCGAAATTTTGGCTGTGTTTTAGAAATCAAATACACATAGACTTGAGGTACGATTTACAAAAATACTGAAAGTTAGCTGAACGTGGTGGTGTGGAAAATGCAACCCCAGCTACATTTAAGGCACAGGCAGCATAATCGCTTGAACCCAGAAGGCTGGTGTGGCAGTAAGCCAAGATCGCACCATTGAAATCCAACCCGGGTAACAAGAGGGAAACAGTACTTCATAAGGAAAGTCTGAGCTAGAGGTGGACTCCCGGAGGCACCCCGTTTTGTTTCACTGGTGCACACTGATCTGTCTGATTTCTTCTCTTTTCTTTTTCTTCTTCTCCTATTTTAAGTATAGTGAGTTTTTAAAGGGATGTGTATGCTGATCTGGAACACACGATCTCAGTTGTCCCGCTCACCTAGGCCTCCCAAAGTGCTAGGATTGCTGGTGTGAGTCACAGAGGCTGGCCCAGTCTCCCTGACTTGTTTGTAATAATAAAGTCAGCCGGCCAAGCACAGTGGCTCACCAGAGCTTTTCATCAAGGAAATCTGAATACCAATTAGGGTGGAATAGGCGAGGTTGTGAATTTGAGCCCGTATCAATCAAAATGGTGAAACCGCATCTCTGAAATGAAAACAAAACTTGGATTGGGCTCGGCAGCTCCCCCCTGTAACCCCAGAACTTTGGAATGCCGAGGAGGACGGATCGTTATGTCACAGTTTCAAAGGGTCTTCCAATGACACGACCGAACATGCTCTGTATATGAAACATAAAAACAGTAAAAAATAAGAAATCTGAGGCAGGCATGGAATGCACTAACTTTGGAATCAAATACACTATAATCAGGAAACTGAACGGATACCGGGGGTGCCCGCAGCGTAAAAATGACACGCACGGACAGCAGTGATCCGTTTTCATTTATATATGTATTTTTCGAATTTGTGGCTGTGTTTTAGAAATCAACTACACATAGAATTGAGGAACGAGTTACAAAAAAATAGAAAGTTAGCTGGACATGGTGTTGTGGACACCTGCATTCCTGGCAACACTGAAGGCATAGGCAGGACGTTCGTTTGAACCCAGCAGACCAGTGTGGCAATAAGCCAAGATCGCAGCTTTGCCCTCCAGCCAGGGTGACAAGAGGGAAACAGTATGTCATAGGAAAAGGGTGGGCTAGGATTGCAGTCCAGCGGGCACCCCTTTTTTTTCAGTGGTTTACAATAATCTGATTTCTTTTCTTTTCTTTTTCTTCTTCTCCTATTTTAAGTGTGTTGAGTTTTCACCGGTATGTGCAGGCTCATCTGGAATACCCGACCTCCGTGGACCCACACACATAGGACTCCCAAAGGGATCGGACTGCTTGTGTGTGTCACATGACATGCAAAGTGTCTTTGATTTGGTTTTTAATAATAAAGTGGGCCGGCCATGTGCGGTGGCTCACAGAAGCCTTTCATCTAGGCAATCTGAATACCAATTAGGGTGGAACAGGTGAGGTTGTGAGTTTGAGCCCGCATCAATCAAAATGGTGAAGCCCCGTCTCTGAAACAAAAACAAAACTTGGGTTGGTCTCAGCGGCTCCCCCCAGTAACCCCAGCACTTTAAATTATTAAGGAGGACAGATCGTGAAGTCAAAGATTTCACAGGGTCCTCCAATTACATGACACAACACGCTTCATATATATAAAAAAAGCACAAATTAAGAACCCTGATGCAAGCATGGAATGCACTCGTTTTCGAATCATGTACACTATAATCAGGAAGCCGAAAGGAATCAAGGGGTGGCCGCAGCATGAATATGACACGCAAGAAGTTCCATGTCCCGTTTTTATTTATGTATGTATTTTTGATATTGTGGCTGTGTTTTAGAAATCAAATACACATGGACTTGAGGTACGCGTTACAAAAATATATAAAGTTAGCTGGATGTGGTGGTGTGGACAAATGCAAACCCAGCTACATTGAAGGCATAGGTAGGACAATCGCATAAAACGAAAAGGCCGGTGTGGCAATAAGCCAAGATCGAACTGTTGCACTCCACCCTGGTGACAAGAGTGAAACAGTACATCATAACTAAAGTCTGGGCTGGGGTGGAGTACTGCAGGCACACGGTTTTGTTTCAGTGGTGCATACTGATCTGTATGATTTCTTTTTTTTACTTTTTCTTCTTCTCCTATTAAGTGTGACGAGTTTTCTCCGGGATATGCAGGCTGAACTGGAACGCGGGACCACAGTTGGCCCACTGACCTAGGCCTCCCAAACTGCTAGGATTGCTGGTGGGAGACACAGAGCCCTCCCCAGTCTCCCTGATATATTTTTTAATAATGAATTTGGCCGGCCGAACGCAATGGCTCATGGGAGCCTTTCATCCAAGCGCTCTGAATACCAGTTAGGGCAGATCACTCAATGTTGCTGGTTAGACCCCAACACAAAAAAGCGGTGAAACCCAGTCTCTGAAACAAAAAAAAAAATTGGGTTGGACTCGGTGGCTCTTCCCTGTAGCCCCAGCACTTTGGAATGCCGAGGAAGATGGATGGTGAAGTCACAGGTTTCACACGGGCCTCCAATGGCACGTCGCAACACGCTCACTATATAAAACATAAAAACAGAGCAAAATAAAAAATCTGAGGCAGGTATGGAATGTGCTTGAGTAGGAATCACGGAAACTATTATCAGGATGTCATACGGAATCCTCGGTTGGCCACACCATGAAAATGACATGCAGGAAGGGCAGTGATTCGCTTACAATTATATAAGTATTTTTCCAATTTGTGGCTGTGTTTTAGAAATCAAATACACATAGACTTGAGGTACGTGTTACAAAAATATAGAAAGTTAGCTGGACGTGGTGATGTGGACACCTGTAACCCCAGCTACATTGAACGGATTGGCAGGACAATCATTTGAACCCAGGAGGCGGGTGTGGCAATAAGCCAAGATCACTCCGTTGCACTCCAGCCTGGGTGACAAGAGGAAAACTGTACGTCTTAAAGAAAGACTGGGCTAGGTTTGGATTCCCGCAAGCACCTCATTTCGTTTCAGTGGTGCACACTAATCTGTCTGTTTTCTCTTCTTCTCTTTTTTTTCTTCTCCTATTTTAAGTGTGGCGAGTTTTCACAGGAATACCCAGGCTGATCTGAAACCCGAGATCTCAGTTGACAAGCACACCTAGGCCTCCCGAAGGGCTAGGATTGCTGGTGTGAGTCACAGAGCCCGGCCCAGTCTCCCTGATTTGTTTTTTAATAATAAAGTAAGCCGGCCGGTCCCAATGGCTCACAGGATCCTTTAATCCATGCAATCTGAATACCAATTAGGGCAGATCACTGGAGGTTGCGGGTTAGATACCGCCTCAAATAAAATGGTGAAACCCGGTCTCTAAAATGAAAACAAAACTTGGGTTGGGCTCGGCTGCTCCCCCTTGTAACCCGAGCACTTTGGAATGCTGAGGAGGATGATCGTGAAGTCACAGGTTCGACACGGGCCTGCAAAGGCACGACGCAACACGCTCCCTAGATAAAACATAAAAATAGAGCATAATAAGAAATCTGAGTCAGGCATGGAATGCGCTATCTTTGGAATCACATACACTATAATCAGGATGCAGTACCGAATCCCGGGGTGGCCGCAGCGTATAAATGACACCCAAGAAGTGTAGTTTACAGTTTTCATTTATATATGTATTTTTCAAAACTGTGGCTGTGTTTTGGAAATAAAATACACATAGACTTGAGGTAGAAATTACAAAAGTATGGAAAGTTACCTGGACGTGGTGGTATGTAAACCAGCAACCCCAGCTACATTGAAGTGATTGGCAGGACAATCGCTTGAACCCAGGAGGCGGGTGTGGCAATAAGCCAAGATCGCACCATTGCACTCCAGCCCCGGTGACAAGAGGGAAACTGTACGTCATAAAGAAAGGCTGAGCGAGGGGTTGATTCCAGTAGGAACCTTGTTTCGTTTCACAGGTGCACACTCATCTGTCTGATTTCTTTTGTTTTCTTTTTCTTCTTATCCTATTTGAAGTGTGGCGAGTTTACACCAAGATACCCAGGATGATCTGGAACCCGCGATCTCAGTTTTCAAGCTCACCTAGGCCTCTTAAAGGGCTAGGATTGCTGGTATGAGTCACAGAGCCCAGCCCAGTCTCCCTGATTTGTTTTTTAATAATAAAGTAAGCCGGCCGGGCCCAGTGGCTCACAGGATACATTAGTCCACGCAATCAGAATACAAATTAGGGCGGATAACTTGAGGTTGCAGGTTAGATCCCTCCTGAAACAAAATGGTGAATCCTGGTCTTTGAAACGAAAACAAAACTTGGGTTGGGCTCGGGGGCTCCCTGCTGTAACCCCAGCACTTTGGAATGCTGAGGAGGAGAGATCGTGAAATCACAGGTTCGACAAGGGCCTGCAAAGGCAGGATGCAACACGCTCCCTAGATAAAACATAAAAATAGAGCATAATAAGTAATCTGAGGCAGGCATGGAATGCGCTATCTTCAGAATCACGTACACTATAATCAGGATGCAGTACAGAATCCCAGGGTGGCCACAGCGTGAAAACGACAGGCAAGAAGTGCAGTGTTCCATTTTCATTTATATATATATATATAATTTTTTCTAAATTGTGGCTGTGTTTAAGAAATTAAATACACATAGACTTGAGGTACGAGTTACAAAAATGTAGAGAGTTAGCTGGATGTGGTGGTGTGCCTACACACCCCAGCTACATTGAAGGCATAGGCAGGACAATCGCTTGGACCCAGAAGGCCTGTGTGGCAATAAGCCAAGGTCACACTCTTGCACTCCAGCCTGGGTAAGAAAAGGAAAACAGTACGTCATAAGGAAAGGCTGGGCTAGAGGTGGACTCCCGCAGGCACCCCGTTTCGATTCAGTGGTGCACACTGTTCTTTTTGATTTATTTTCTTTTCTTTTTCTTCTTCTCCTATTTTAAGTGTGATGAGTTTTCACCGGGATGGGCAGGCTGATATGCAACCCACGACCTCATTTGACCCACTCACCTAAGCCCCCCAAAGGGCTAGGATGGCTGGTGGGAATTACAGAGCCCGGTCCAGTTACCCTGATATCTTTTTTAATAATGAATTTGGCTGGCCTGGAACGGTGGCTCATGGGAGCCTTTCATCCAGGGGCTCTGAATACCAATTAGGGCGGATCACTCTATGTTGCTGGTTAGATCCCTCCCCAAACAAATTGGTGAAACCCATTCTTTGAAACGAAAACAAAACTTCGGTTAGGCTTGGCGGCTCTTCCCTGTAACCCCAGCACTTTGGAATGCCGAAGAGGAAAGATCCTGAAGTCACAGGATCAAAACGAGCTTCCAATGGCTCGACGCAGCACGCTCCCTATATAAAACATAAAAACAGAGCAAAATAAGAAATCTGAGGCAGTCATGAAAAGCACTC
>JAPYYA010005662.1:0-10589 GCA_028533165.1 Leontopithecus rosalia | reverse complement strand
GTGAAACCCCGTCTCTACTAAAGATAAAAAAATTAGCTGGGCCCGGTGGCGCGTGCCTGTAATCCCAGCTACTCGGGAGGCTGAGGCGGGAGAATTGCCTGAACCCAGGAGGCGGAGGTTGCAGTGAGCCGAGATCGCGCCATTGCACTCCAGCCTGGGTAACAAGAGCGAAACTCCGTCTCAAAAAAAAAAAAAAAAAGAAAAAAAAAGAGATGGAGTCTCACTACATTGGCCAGGGTAATCTTAAACTCCTGGCCTCAAGCAGTCTTCCCAATATGCTGGAAGGACAAGTGTGAATCACCACATCCAGTAAAATTATTCTTAAGAGAAATGACATTTTCCCGAAGTTTATGAAATTGCATATGGTACTTCAAAGAATGAGATAATTTTGATAAGCTAAAGTCATTAAAATTGTTAATTTGTAGTTTCAAGTTCTATGGACATAGCAGATTATTTACTGCTGCTTACATTATAGATCTGTGCTTAACGACTTGAAGTTTGGTCATCTAGAAACACAATAAGAAAACCATGACCACAAGAAAGTTTTCTTCACATCCTCTCATGATTCATTCAAAGTTGTTCTTCCAATAATCAGATTAAGAGATTAAACAGATTAAACTATGAATACTTGAGAATTTTATTAACCAGATAAACGTATTCTTCAATTGCTGTTGGCAATATGTAACAGATAGTTGATTTAATTTTAAACATGAAGATAAGTGAAAATTGGAAACAATAGAAAATAACCTTATTTTGCCCAATTTTCTAATTATGCATTATTAAAATGATAATGCTGATATGTATTATTTTTTCTGTCCTCAGTGCTGCAATTCTATTAGGTGCCTCCAAAATATTTAGCCTAAATTACATCAGTTACCTCTAACATCTCTTACCTTTATTAATGATTTTTTCCACCTGACCCCAATGTACTTCAACTTAGAGTAATGCCCCATTTCCCATAATAACTATTAAAATGCCTTCACATTAATTTTAAAGCACTGAGTGTCTGACCTCTGCTTACCTCTTCTTGAGTCTCACATTGTCTCTGAATCCCAGTTCCCATAAGCCATATGCTAAACTTACTTATTTCTTTGTATGCACAGTGATCTCTCTTTCCCTCAAGTCTTCCCATGCTTCTGCTGTGACATTCCTCCCTTCTTAAATTAACCTGGCTAACTCCTACTCATCATTTAGGTGTCAGCTTGGACATCATCTTCTGCACTAGGTGCTAACCCTTGCTTGACCTCATAATTCTGAGACAGATGTTGTTCTTACAAGCTCATGAAGGGGCTTTTGGTTTACTTATTTTGGAAGGACAAGAAAACTCTTAAATGCAATGTAATTTTTACTTTTATTTCTAGTTCTACAAAACAATGTAAGAACAAATAAATATTGCTAATGACAGGAGGCAGATAAATTCCTAGGCAGACAAGGATGGGTCCCCAGAGGAACCTGACCTTCAAGACAAAGACAGTCTGAATTCTGAACACCAAACTACCAGTTCTGGATAGAATCCACAAACCAGAGTGAGAACTTCCATTCGCATCAATGTGCTCATCCCCTAATTGGTCCTTGGCAAAGGTCCTGGGACAAGACTTCACTTCGGCCCTTGATTGGTTCTTTTTGTAATTGTGCCTCTTTCTCAATGGTGTTTTTTTTTTCCCAAGTCTACCCATAAACCAATCAGCTCACACTTCCCATTCTAAGTTCATAAAAACCTCAGATTCAGCCTTGCAGCCAGCAACTCTCTTTCAAGTACCCTCTTGATGCTATGAGCTTTCTTTCTGTTGCTCAATAAAATTCAATTCTGACTTATTCACTCTCCAGTGTCTGTGTACCTCATTTCTATTGATCATGAGATAATAACTCCGAACTCCGCAAACTCCCTAAGCAGCAATGCTCTCTCCTGCTTGCCAGACTACAGGAGTGAAGAGGCTGCAAAAATGTCACTTTATTAATTATACTTTAAAAAAGTAACTCAACTGTCCTTGTTGATATTGAACAATTCCTGGGCTCCAAAATCATTCGCAAGTAATAAAGAAAGCCAGAAACAGAATAAATAACAGCATAATGCTCAAATTCAACAAACCTGGAGCATAGTTGTAACTTTGGTGTAAGTGAAGAACAAACGTCTATGACTGAGGCTGCCAATGATCTTGCGAAGAATAGAATTGTTTCACGTTACAAAAATTAAGAAACTCTCAGAAATCGGAGATTAAAAACTTCCATAGAATACACAGGTATGATGTAGAGAGGTTCCAAAATAAAAAAAAATAATAATTGTTTTTGAGTGACTTTTAATTGATTACAATTGGGACCAAATCTCTGACAACATCTAAGGTTATCAGAATACCTATCCTCTCACCATCAACTCTCCTAGGCAACTGTGTTTAAGAAGATGAAACTTGGAGGCTTCAAGAGGAGTAGAGATAAAGTATGGGGCAATATATATATAATAAGCATGAATAAAACTCAACAGAATACTTTATGTGGCAACAGTCCTTCCTCCCTCCCTCCCTCTCTCCCTCCCTCCCTCCCTCCCTCCTTTCCTTCCTTTTTCCTTTCCTCTCACTCTGAAACTGTAGTATGAGAATCAGGTTTGCATGGAGCTCTGCCTTCAAATATCTGAGGCTAAATTGTTTCAATATTAAAACCTTAAAATGACAGAAATCATAAACTGAGGAAAAGAGAGAAATAAAGCTAATTTCAGAAAAATGAATTATCAAAAATTTATTCCCAAGTCACCCTTCTTGAAAAACTCTTAAAAGATCCCTTGACAGGGCCAGGCATGGTGGCTCACGCCTGTAATCCCAGCACTTTGGGAGGCCGAGGCGGTCAAATCACAAGGTCAGGAGATCAAGACCATCCTCACCAACATGGTGAAATGCTGTCTCTACTAAAAATACAAAATTAGCTGAGGATGGTGGGGCACGGCTGTAGTCCCAGCTACTCAGCAGGCTGAGGCAGGAGAATTGCTTGAACCCAGGAGGTGGAGGTTGCAGTGAGCTGAGATTGCGCCACTGCACTCCAGCCTGGTGACAGAGCAAGATGCTGTCAAAACAAAAAAAGATGGCTTGACAAAAAGTAAGTGATTAAACCAATAGAAATAAATATAGAGGTTCTCAAAAATAATATGTGGGAGTATACAACTATCATCATAACAAATCAACAGATAATATCAAAATAATATTAATGAATAATCATGGGCACATTGAAATGATAAATAGAAAAGTTAAAGCCAGCCCCTCTCTGAACAGTTTTTTTGAAGGGTTGAAAGCAGTGAACTGAAAGAACAGAATACAGTTTTCTTGTATTCTTGGAAGAGGAGAATGGAGAGCTGAAATAATGCTCTACTATAAGCTTTTAACCAAGAGTTTGTATTTAAAATATGTATATGTTAATATAAAAAATAAAATTTATAAATAAAATCATCCTTGTCATTTTTCATTTAGTATTCAAAAGATTCATAAATAACATAAAGACAAAATGCTTTCTAAAGAAAACCTCAAAATCCATGCAAGTAATTACAGCTCCAGTACTCCATACCTTTTAAACACAGCAAGCAGCCAGGCACGGTGGCTCACACTTGTAGTCAGTCTCAGCACTTTGGAAAGGTCATGGCAGGAGCATTGCTTGAGTCCAGGAGTTCAAGATCAATCTGGCCAAATATAGCAAGACCCCATTTCTAATAAAAAGAAAGAAATAGGCCGGGCGCGGTGGCTCAAGCCTGTAATCCCAGCACTTTGGGAGGCCGAGGCGGGTGGATCACGAGGTCATGAGATCGAGACCATCCTGGTCAACATGGTGAAACCCCATCTCTACTAAAGATACAAAAAATTAGCTGGGCATGGTGGTGCGTGCCTGTAATCCCAGCTACTTGGGAGGCTGAGGCAGGAGAATTGCCTGAACCCAGGAGGCGGAGGTTGCGATGAGCCGAGATCACGCCATTGCACTCCAGCCTGGGCAACAAGAGCAAAACTCCGTCTCAAAAAAAAAAAAAAAAAAAAAAAGAAATATACAATGTGGCATGTTAACAAATACTAAAAGTTAAAATTTCCAGAATGCTCTTTTCTGTGATGTAGTTGTTGATTAATAATACTTACGGCCGGGCGCGGTGGCTCAAGCCTGTAATCCCAGCACGTTGGGAGGCCAAGGCGGATGGATCACGAGGTCAAGAGATCGAGACCATCCTGGTCAACATGGTGAAACATCGTCTCTACTAAAAATACAAAAAATTAGCTGGGCCTGGTGGCACGTGCCTGTAATCCCAGCTACTCAGGAGGCTGAGGCAGGAGTATTCTCCGAACCCAGGAGGTGGAGGTTGCGGTGAGCCGAGATTGCGCCATTGCACTCCAGCCTGGGTAACAAGAGCGAAACTCCGTCTCAAAATAATAATAATAATAGTAATAATAATAATATTAATACTTACATGATTTATTTTGTTGAATATATTAATAAAATTCCTTTGACTCAGGTCTTTTACTTTTGATATAAGAATTCCATAACTTCCTGAGAAAACATTAAATTCAATTAATATTTAAAACTACATATTGAATGATTTTGAATATAGCAAAAGTAATCTTGAATTTCATCTGCTAATTGTGCATAAAAACTTAACATTTTCAACATTAATTTCAACGACTTTGATGGCAGCAGTGCATTGTCTGGAGTGGCTGCTGCAAAGATGCCAGCTGCTGTGGGGGAGGTGCAGCTGTGGCTGCACATTCTGTGGAGCCTGTGGGAGCTGAGAACAGGTGAGAGTCCCACCCCATTCTGAGTTGGCAGGGCAGGAGCCTTGTGTTCCCCATCATGGTTGCAGCCACCCAGTCATGCTGTGGATCCAATCATCCCTGTGCTCTTGGGGATGTGGGAAGGCCCCCTGCCCTGCAAGCTTGGAAATGCCTACTCTTGCTGCCTGGCCTCTCCCTGATCCCAGCACCTACTTTGATTCTGGAGCAAAGTGTGGCCAAGCTTGGGTGCTGTCATGACCTGGATGGGTGTGCACACACTTAGGGTGGTGCTGACACACCAGCCTCCTGCCACCTCGATGCCTCTAGATTTTGGGCAGCAATGAGCATACGAGAGAGGCTGAGGTGGCCTGAGTTCCCTATGCTCAGCATAGGCCTGCAGGTGCTCCTCTGCACGAATGGCCTGGGCACTGGGGATGGCAGTTTGATGGTGGTGGGAGGTAGATTGGCTTCTTGAGATGACCTGAAGCCAGGGGTCTAGGCTGCCAGTTCCATGGACCAAAGTGAGAACATACAGTGTGTTTTCAGGGCCCACCTGTGGCCTCCCAGAAACAAATCAGCATGCAGTTCCTCCCATTTGAAGCTCATAATAACTCTGGACTCAGCCAGACTCAGGAAGATGATGGAACATTCTGCCTGTGGAAATGAGCTACCCACTGTGGGCCTCCTCTCTGCTGAGAGCTATAAACTCATTGGGAGGAACTGCCTGTGGAAAGGAGCTATTCACTCTTAAGTCTCCTCTCTACTGAGGCTGCAGACTTGATAGAATGTCCTGCCTGTGGATAGGAGCTACCCACTTTGGATATCCTCTCTGCTAAGAACTGCACTCATCTGGATGAACTGCCTGCAGAAAGGAGCTACCTACTTTGAGTCTCGAGAGCTGTACTGTTACGTAATAAAGCACCTCTTGGCCTTGCTCAGCCTCTAGTTGCTCATGTACCTCATTCTTCTTGGATGTGGGACAAGAACTTGGGACCTGCCAGACTGAAAGAGTTGTAACACAAACAGGGCAGAAACGTGCCTCCCTGCCCCCATGCCTTGCCACATTATAGGAGATGAGAAAAAGAAGAGAGAAGGAGAGAAGAGCTGCAGCCCTTTGGGGAGTCCAGACTTAGGAGCTTGCTAAGCCAGGGCTGTGACACCCTCTCTGGGGCTCTGTAGTTCCTTGCATCTCCAAGCTTCTGGGCACTGCTGCATTCTCTGGTGCTGGCACCTGTGCTGGTGCCTGTAGCTGCCTGCTCCACCAGAGCCAGCGTGCCTGGCTGTGCACAGTGGCCAGCCCCCACACTTGCTTGCTTGCATACCCCCTCACTGCTGTGTGCCTGGCTTACCTCTGGCAGGCATGGGATCTAGGTTGGTAGTGAAAGCCAAGTACAACCTACCAGCCCATGTGGGCAGAACAAGTACAGCAGGTGCAAGCAAAACTTGGGCAAAGGTGTCACTGACCAGAGATGTTTCCAGCTGACAAAGCAACACCCTAAGGTTCCTGTTTTAAAATTCTAATTTACACATAATTCAACATAGTTAAAATTCTAGACCTGTTATGATATACATTTATATGTATACACATATATATGTATGTATATAAATTTATATATATATATATATATATATATATATATATATGCATCCACACACATCTAAAGGGGAGTATAATGGATATAATTTAATAATTTAAAATTTAAACATTAGTGTAAATCAGGAACACCAGTAATGTATGTTTTCTAAACCAAGGAAAATTTTAAGCCACATGCTCTTCTGCTCCTAGAGGAACATTTATAATATTCTTAATAACAAGACAGAATGATCCCTACTTTCACAAGCAAAGAACCATTCTATAAAAGAACTGTGCCACATATATTTCAGGGTTCATTGCCTGAAATTGGAATGTAACAAAGTGCAATATCTTGAGGCAAATTTATTCCAACCAAAGGAAACTTATACTTCCTCCATTGCATTAACCTCTTTTATCAAAGAACAAGTTGAATCAACTGTCTCCTACTTCAGCCCTCCAACTGGTGATTTTTGGTTCCACACAGGGTAAAATATTTTGACTACAGTGAGGGCTGCTTACATCACAACACTACTAAAAATAATAATGGTTTATCTTCTTATATCTGTGACAGAAACAAAGAATAATTTTGGGTGGCAAATTGCTTTAATAAATGGCTCATAGAAACAGATATTGTAGAAGTCACCCTACCTAGGGCAACTTTTCTCCCTCTATCATTACTTCTACAAATTAAGCTGGAGAAATATCCATTTAATTATCCATTGTAATCCATTAACACACTTTGTACTAAGAAATTATTTGTGAACTTTAGAGAACCTTAAGTTGTTGTTGTTGCCTTTTGATTGTTATATCAAAAGAAACATACAATTAATAATTTGATATAATACATATAACATACTGTTTCACCTTGCTAGCATCATTATTAAAAATAAAGAATGGCCCTGGAGATGTTGGTATACCATTCAATGTCATTTGTTTTTTGTTTTTTGTTTTTTGTTTTTTTTTTGAGATGGAGTTTGGCTCTTGTTACCCAGGCTGGAGTGCAATGGCGCAATCTCGACTCACCGCAACCTCCACCGCCTGGGTTCAGGCAATTCTCCTGCCTCAGCCTCCTGAGTAGCTGGGATTACAGGCATGCGCCACCATGCCCAGCTAATTTTTTGTATCTTTAGTAGAGACGGGGTTTCACCATTTCGACCAGGATGGTCTCCATCTCTTGACCTTGTGATCCACCCGCCTCAGCCTCCCAAAGTGCTGGGATTACAGGCGTGAGCCACCACACCCGGCCATTTAATGTCATTTGTATTTCATTCTGTTATTTCTGTCAGAAGCTAATAGAATAGAAATAACTAGGATTTGAATTGATATATCACTAATTATCTCCGAAATAGCTATTCCCTCTATTTTCCTTTGGTAACAGAAAACCCCTGCCCACACCTAAGCCTTTGAATGTGGGTTATTGGCTGAAAAGTCAGAAGACTATTTTCTTGCCTCTCTTTACCCAAATATGTTTATTAAATTAGATTTGTGACAATTGGAAACGAGCAAAAATTGACATGTATAAGTTCCAAGTCATGTCTTAAAAAGCAGGTGCTCACCTCTACTCCCTCTTGCCCTTCCTAAAGACGGTAATGTTACACTGGTCATAGTGAATCAACTATAATCATGCATATGAATCCCATTCCCAAGAAGAAAACAGAACAAGAAGACAAGGAATCTGTATCCCTTATTAATTCTAGGAAGGAGAAGTCAGACTTCTTCTGGACTATTCAACAGCTCCCAAATTGTTGTATAAGAAAGATATTAATATCTACTTTCTTAAACTTCTATATTTGGAGGGATAGGCTATTGGTTACAGGAACTTAGTGTATACCCTGTGCATAAAAAATAATAACTAGAAATATGCTGCATTGGGAACAAAATCCTAACCTATGTGACACTGGCTTCATAACCAGGGCTAGGCAGCAACAACATAAATAGCACAGGATGGAAATCTTCTGATCCTCATCACGTTGTGGGGAGCATTAACTAAAATAACCTCCTATGACAATGAGGAAGGCAGGTCACATTTCTACAGAATCTGCAGCTCTAGAAATGGTTAGAAGTATTTTAGAATATAATTCCTATTTCTCCACAGCCTCAGCAGCATTTACTGTTTCCTAACTTCTTAACTATTGCCATTCTGAATGGCATGAGATGGGATCTCATTGTGGTTTTGATTTGCATTTCTCTAATGACCAGTGATGATGAGCATTTTTTCCATTCGTTTCTTGGCCACATAAATGTCTTCGTTTGAGAAGTGTCTTTTGCCTACTTTTTGATGGGATTTTTTTTTTCTTGTAAATTTGTTTAAGTGTCCTGTGGATTCTGGGTATTAGGCCTTTGTCAGATAGGTGGATTGAAAAAATGTTCTCTCATTTTGTAGGTTACCTGTTCACTCTGATAATAGTTTCTTTTGCTGAGCAGAAGCTCCTACACTGTTGGTGGGAGTGTAAATTAGTTCAACTACTGTGGAAGACATTATGGCAATTTCTGAAGGATCCAGAACAAGAAATACCATTTGACCTAGCCATCCCATTAGTGGGTATATACCTCAAGGATTTAAATCATTCTACTATAAAGGCACATGCAACACATATGTTTATTGCAGCACTATTTACAATAGCAAAGACTTGGAACCAACCCAAATGCTCATCAATGATAGACTGGATAAAGAAAATGTGGCATGTATACACCATAGAATATCACGCAGCCATAAAAAAGGGTGAGATTATGTCCTTTACAGGGACATGGATGAAGCTAGAAGCCATCATTCTCAGCAAACTAATGAAGAAACAGAAAATCAAACACTGCATGTTCTCACTCGTAGGTGGGAGTTCAGCAATGAGAACACATGGACACTGGGAGGGGAACAACATACTCCAGGGTCTGTCAGGGGGTGAGGGGCAAGGAGAGGGAGAGCATCTGGACAAACACCTAATGCATGTGGAGCTTAAAATCTAGATGACGGTTGATAGGTACAGAAAACCATGATGGCACACATATGTCTATGTAATGAACCTTCACATTCTGTACATGTAAACTGGAACTTAAAGGGGAAAAAAGAGAAATAGGATATCTCTGTCTTGCTTTTTAATTCTGTAGCTCTTAACAAGGCAATATCATAAATATGAGCTCAGAAAATAATTCATTTCATGCAGAAATGGCAAGAAATATAGCCCTACTATAGAGACTTTTTTCTGTTAATATCAATATAAACTGACAAATAATTAAATTATTTTGGGTGTTGCAGTGTTGGAATGACCACTACTTCTTAACCTCCAACAGCGTGACAATTGAGGCCTCAAGCTGGTTTCAGAGTTTCCATTTAAATGTCCTTTGCTACTCAATGGTAGCGGGAATTAGCCTAGTAGAAAGTATCAGATTCAGGTTGTTCCATTTTATGAACATATTGGTAGAGATCACATCAAGGTAATCACAAACAGGCTGAAGGAGAGAAGGATATTCTGGAATACAGAGACATAAACCACGTAAAAACCATGTCTATAAGTATTTGTCTATAGGTACTGGCACAAGAAACTAACTGGAAGCATACCAAAAAAAGCCTGTAAAGTTGAAGCATGTGGTCAAAGAAGGCACATCCTAGCTGAAAAATGATTATGCCCCTTCAAGCCCCAAAGAAAAATTGGGACTAGGAATTCTGTGCCAGCACAAAGCTGGGCAGGCCTTGGTAGGGCATACCTTCCAATCCCTTCCAGAGGGCAAAGGCCAGGACCATGAATCCAAAGCAGACAAAGTTGTGCCCAGCATACAAAAACTAAAGTGGCAGATGGACTTAGCAGTTGCCAAGGAATGATTCTTCACAATTTTTGCCAAGTACAATTTGATAACTACTATAGAAGAATGAACACTATGTATTCTTCATTCCTCTTTTTCTCAATGAATAATGTCATTATTCTGCTCCTACTCTACTGTTTAAAACTGAGTATAGAGGAGAGCAAATAAATCCAGGAACCACCTTTAAATGTACTGGACTGATACTCTTCTAGAGATCCTGGACTGACTTTGAGCTGGGTACAGAACCTGAATATGATTTTGAAATATTTTCCTAGAATGTGTCAGTATTTGGGGGGATATGTTTTATGCATGAGAAAAAGGATACTCATCTTTTCATGATTTTTTCTTTTTTTTTTAATTTTTATTACATTTTAGGTTTTGGCATACATGTGCAGAACATGCAAGATAGTTGCATAGGTACACACGTGGCAGTGTGTTTTGCTGCCTTCTGCCCCTTCACCCATATTTGGCATTTCTCCCCATGCCATCCC
>JAPYYA010005661.1:0-10589 GCA_028533165.1 Leontopithecus rosalia | reverse complement strand
TGTGCTACCATCTCCATATGGGACAAGGATGCTCTCTCTGTCTCCATATCTTACTGGATGGCTTCCCGCCTGGCCTTTGCCCTCTCCACAAGGCAGTGTTGCAACTCACCTGCTCTTTCTCTCTCATTCTTGAGGGCCATCCGGCTTCTCTGCTCCTGGGGAAAGTTCCTCCAAGCACTGAATTTTTAGGCTGCCTTGGATGCCAGGAAGTGAGCAAAAGGGATTGAGTTTCACTGGGCGCAGGTGTGGTCGCGTGTGGGGTACCTCCCATGTGGCAGGGTAGAGACACCATGCCTTGGGGCCCATGGAACCTCTACGTGCCCTAATGAGTTCTTTCCCACCTCTCTCCTTTATAATCCATTTCCCGTTTACCCTGGTTGGATCCAAAATTGGGTCTGCGGTGAGTTCCAGAGGGCACCTCCAGGACCCTGAATCTCCTCTTCCTCCAGGAGCCAAAGCAGAACGCCGCTCTCTCATGGAGGCCCTGAGGACACGAGTCCCATGGGTTTCATTCTGGCTTGGTCTTCTGCACACCCCTTTCCCAGGCCTCCGTAAACCTGCCACTTTCACTGCCAATTTCTACATTGCAACTTCCACTGCCCCATTTCATAAAGGGGCCTCAGCCTGACTTCCCAGAGCCATGATCCAGTCCAGTCAGTCTTGCCAGTGCTCATGCGTGAGGCACGAGCCACTCCTTGTATGATAGCGATGTTCACCTTTCTCCTGGTGATGGGTTGCTGAGACGTCACAAAGTAGGGGCTCCTGTGGCAGCGTGTCAGGAACAATGCTCAGTCCCCTCCTCACCAGAACATTCACTGGATTGTCCCCGGAGGCCAGTATTCGCTGAAGGTGGGCCAAAAGGAAGAAACCTCAGGCAGAGGGAGTAGAGGGGAAAAAGGGCAATCCCAGTCTCATGCCTGCACCAACGTGGTACAGGTGAGTCACCCCAAATGTGGTGCCCTGGTCACTTCCAGGACACCTCTGTCTGTGTGCCAATGGGCTGCTCTCTCACCCAAGGGTGCTAGTCATGGACAACACTACCCTGTAGCTTCAGGGGGCTGTCTGGAGGTGGGTGATACATTGCCACTGCTGTGTGTCTGTGTGTGTGGAAGTGGTGTTTTGTGTGTGTGAGCCTGTACGTCTCTCATTTTTCTCTCTTTTCTTTCCTGATCCCTCTCTTTCTCCCACTCTGCATCTGTGTGTGTGTGCATGTGTTTGTGTGTGTGTATTGAAACATGTGTGCCCTGTGTGCCAGAGGGCATTTTTCTGTCACCACAGCCTGTCTTTGCTGAGCCTCTACCCATGTCTCTGCCTGAGTAGCGAGGCCAATTCTCAGTTGTTTCTCTGGTGGTCCCAGCTGGCATTTGTGAAGGCCTGGGCAATGTGGGGAGGGAGCTGAGTTGGACCAGCATGGGTTTCAGTCACCTCCCCATCCTGAGCAGCCTCTTTCTTAGGTCCAAGAGGACTACAACGAGCCACAGAACAAAAGCCTCACCACAGCTCACTGTCTACCTGCAAGAGGGCTGCCCACCAAACTCAAAGAAGATGGTTCTCACTTCTGTCGCCTTTGCCCAGCATCTGGGGGACACTTTACATTTTCGTTGGCAATATACAATTTCTCCATGTCCTCGCCAACATTTGTTATTTTCCATTTTTTAAATTATAGCCAACCTATTAGGTATGAAATGGTATCTCATTGTGGTTTTTTGTTTTTGTTTTTTACTTGCATTTTCCTGATGACTAAAGACAATGAGCATCTTTCGGTGCGCTTATCGGTTAACTGTGTATGTTCTTTGGAGAAATGTCTATTCATTTCCTTTGTCCTTTGTAAAATTAGGTTGTTTGTCTTTTTGTTGTTGAGTTATAGGTGTTCTTCATATATTCTGGATATTAAACTTTTATCAGATATATGTTTGTAAATCTAATAAATTTGTAAATATTTTCTCCCATTTGGTAGGTCATCTTTTCACTCTGTTGAGAGTGTCCTTTGATATAGAAAAGCTTTATTTGTTTTGTTTTTTTTGCAATGAAGTTTCCCTCTTGTTGCCCAGGCTAGAGTGCAATGGCATGATCTCTGCTCACTGCAACCTCTGCCTCCCGGGTTCAAGCAATTCTCCTGCCTCTGCCTCCTGAGTAGCAGGGACTACAGGCATGTGGCACCACACCTGGCTAACTTTTGCATTTTTAATAGAGATGAGTTTTTGCCATGTTGGCCAGGCTGTTCTCAAACTCCTGTCCTCAGGTGATTCACCCGTCTAGGCCTCCCAAAGTGGTGGGATTATAGGTTTAAGACACCGTGCCTGGCTGATGTAGAAAAGTTTTCAATTTTGATGAAATCCAATTCCTGTATTTTCTTTTGTTGCCTGGACTTTTGGTGCCGTATATAAGACACTATTGTCAAATTCAAGATCATGCATGTTTTCTTTCTTTTTTTTTTTTGAGGCAGAGTCTCAATCTGTCATCCAGGTGGCAGTGCAGTGGCACAATCTCTGATCACTGTAACCTCTGCCTCCCAAGTTCAAACGATTCTCCTGCTTCATCTCCTGAGTAGCTGGGACTGCAAGTGTGTACCACCATGCCCAGCTAATTTTTGTATTTCTAATAGAGACCGAGTTTCACCCTATTGGCCAGGCTGGTTTCAAACTCCCGACCTCAAGTTATCCACCCCACTTGGCCTCCCAAAGTTCTGGAATTACAGGCATGAAACACCACTCCCAGCTGAGATCATGCATATTTTCATCTATGGTTTCTTCTATGAATTTTACAGGCCGGGGGCAGTGGCTCACACCCATAATCCTAGCACTTTGGGAGGACAAGGTGAGTGGATCACCTGAGGTCAGGAGTTCAAGACCAGCCTGGCCTTTATGGTCAAACCCCACCTTAAAAAAAAAAAAAAGAAAAAAAGAATTTTACAGATTTAGCTTTTAAATTTAGGTCTTTGATCCTTTTTGAATTAATGTTTGTATATGGCGTAAGGTAAAGGTACAGCTTTATTCTTTTACATGTAGGTATTTGTTTTCCCAGCATAATTTGTTGAAGAGATTATCTTCACCTAATCAATGATCTTGGCCAAATAATTTGTTAATGCATAAAATAAGCAGGATTATAAGGAAAACCAGTTACATTGAAATACGATTATCTAAATATCAAAAATACCAAAATTGTGTTATCTAGTCATGAGGGTCTAATAACTACCATAATTTCAAAGTAGTGATGAATGTAACTAAGATTTCAAGATCTCTGTAGTAATTGTAATGTAACATACAAATGTTTGTGATTTTTACTGGTGAAAAAGTCAAGTTCTGCTGACACTACTGTGATTTGTTGCCAACATTCATAATTGAAGGAAATGCTAAAGAGGTTAGTGAAATAAAGATATAAGTTATCTTATATAATTTTACACACATCCCCAAATACTATCTAAAAACCGCTTGGAGGTCCACAAACTTCAGGTTAAGAGTCCTTCACGACCTACCTCATTATAGTAATCATAATTATTCAAGTTGTCCTCACTCATACTCTGAATTTATGAGTCCCTCTTATCCACTGGTTTATCACCCACAATTGGCACATGTTGGTATGCTGACATGTTGGTGACAAGTATGGAAGGTCCCTACACAGTCCTGCTCCAGGCCGTCCCCTCCTTGAGGCATTCTCCTTTGCCCATATCCTGACTTTTGCAAGTTGTGGTCTTGGATACCCCTCCCTAGTCCTCTCACTTCCTCTGCTCCAGGATGGGTCAGATACATGTGCCAAAGAGGGCATTTGGGGACAACATTGGCTTTGTCTCTACAATGTCATAGTCTTTATTTTTTTCTTTTGAGACAGAATCTGCTCTGTCACCCAGGCTGGAGTGCAATGGCACGATCTCAGCTCACTGCAACTCTTATCTCCCAGGTTCAAGCGATTCTCCTGCCTCAGCCTCCCAAGAAGCTGGGATTACAGGTGTTCACCACCATACCTGGCTAATTTTGTTGTATTTTTAGTAGAGACAGGGTTTCACCATGTTGGTCAGGCTGGTCTTGAACTCCTGACCTCATGATTGCCCACCTCGGCCTCTCAAAGTGCTGGGATTACAGGCGTGAGCCACCAAGCACGGCCGATAGTCTTTTTTCCTAACTTTACCCTCATTATAAATAAGTATTCCCAATGAAATTTCACCCTACCTTCTTTCTACCTTCCTTCCTTACTTAGCCTTGCCATCCAGACACTTAAGTCTGACTCATTCTGCCTCCCATGAGCTTTATAGCAACTGTTACTCCCTGCTTCTAAAACATACAGTTCTCTCCACTCCTGAATTTTAACCAGAAATGTAGCACAGCACAGAGGTTAAGAGCACAATTCTGAAGCCAGGCTGCTTGGTTTTGAATCCTAGTTCTGCTTCTCAGGTATATGACCTTAGGTAAGCTATTAAACCCAACCCTGCTGTGCCTCAGTTTCCTCATCTGTAAGACCAACATGATAATAGCACCTGCCTCATAAAGCATGAGGATTGAAAGAGTATTTGTAAAGCACCTAGGAAATAGCTCTAGATAATGAGTTTTTTATGTAAATTATCTTTTAACCTCATCTCTTCCTTTCTGCAGAAAACTTATCTCTTTCCCCATTTTCTTTCTCTTTTGCAACTGCAAATTTCACTCATCAAAATCTCCCCTGTGCTTTCATTTTGATTCTTCCATTTCTCACTTTTAAGATGTCTTAACTAAAATTCAGATTTATGTCTAAATCCAGATTCAAATGCTATTACTGCTCCCTCATCAGTTTCAACTTCTGTTCCTCTAATTCCCTCCTTAGTTCCTGTCACTCTTAAAGCCTCATCACTCCATGTCTGTTGTATTTTTCACCTTGGGGAAGAGCTTTGATGACTCTGCCTTGGATGGCTGGTCTTACCCTAAGTGACTGACATACAGAGAAGAAGGGAGACTGAACCAGGTAAAGGAACAAACTGTTCCAGTACCATGCTCTACTCCCCTCCACAGAGGCTCATAATTAGAAAGAGCACACTTTGTACACCTGCCTCACACCCAAGGGCTCTCCTAAGAACAACAATGTGATGTTTCTTCCAAACCAGTGGTCTTGCTCGTGGCTGCCGAGCAGCATTTCACAGCTGCCGAGCAGCATTTCACAGCTGCCAATAGAAACTTTGGGAGGTAGGAGAGTGGCTAGAACACTGAACTAGAAATCAAAGACGTGGTTTCTAGCCCCATGTCTGCTCACACTTGTTCCTGTGACCTTGGTAAAGTCATGTTTATTTGGCGTTAATTACCTTAGTAATAGTAATGCTCATAGTTGTGAGAGTAAAACAGGTTTTCTCAATCTCAGCATCGACATTTTGGACCAGAAAATTCTTTCTTGTGGAGAAATGTCCTATGCATTCTATAATGTTTAGCCTCTACCCACATGTCAATTGCAATAATAAAAAATGTCTCTTGATTGGGCACGGTGGCTCATGCCTATAATCCTAGCACTTTGGGAGACCAAAGCGAGCAGATCACCTGAGATCCGGAGTTCAAGACCAGCCTGGCCAACATGGTGAAACCCATTCTCTACTAAAAATACAAAAATTAGCTGGGCATGATGGTGCATGCTGTAATCCTAGCTACTCGAGAGGCTGAAGCGGGAGAATCAGTTGAACCTGGGAGTCGGAGGCTACAGTGAGCCAAGATCATGCCACTCACTGCACTCCAGGCTGGGTGACAGAGCAAGACTCCATCTCAAAAAAAAAAGTCTCTGGACATTGCCAAATGTACACAGGGGAACAAAACTGCACCTAGGAGGGATTTACTGGGCTGAAGGATAATAAAGCCTTATTTTATAAAATTGCTTCTTTACATAACTAAGTCCTTAAGCATAAGACATCATATTCTCTGTTTTCTGCTCATTTCTACATGTCACAGGTCAAAGTATGACAGAGTAAATATTTGGTAAAAATTGTGCAGGCTGGGTGTGGTGGCTCATGCCTGTAATTCCAGCACTTTGGGAGGCTGAGGTAGGTGGATCACCTGAGACCAGAAGTTCGAAACCAGCCTGGTTAACATGGTAAAACCACGTCTCTACTGAAAATACAAAAATTAGCCAGGCGTGGTGGCGCATGCCTGTAATCCCAGCTACTTGGGAAGCTGAGGCAAGAGAATAGCTTGAACTCAGGAGGCAGAGGTTGCAGCAAGCTGAGATCACGCCACTGCACTCCAGCCTGTGTGACAGAGCAAGACTTGGTCTCAAAAAAAAAAAATTAGTGCCATGCTCTACTCTCCTCCACAGAGGGTTATAATTAGAAAAAACACTCTTTGTGCACCTGCCTTGTACTTAGGGACTCTCCTAATTGGGAATGACATGAATGTGTTAACTGCCCTTCCATCTATCAATGTCCCATCTCAAAACACTGTCCTTGTCAAGAGAAAACAACAGCAGTCTATTTTTCTATTGAAAATTTGGTAGATTTAATTCTTCCCAAATATCCTATAAAAACACAGAACATGTATATGGCTTGGTTCTTGACATATACATAGCACTTGGTTCTGAAGCTAAGGTGATTTAGTCCCCCAAGGAGTATCTCAATGTCTGGAGACATTTTTAGCTGTTACAGCTGAAGGAGGGAGTTCTACGGATTTCAAATGGTTAGCGACAAGGAATGCTGCTAAACATCCTGTAATGCACAGGACAGCCCACCAACAAAGAATTATCTGGTCCAATATGTCAAACTGTCAGTAGTGCTGATAAGACTCTGCTATTTTTTGGTAATGTGAGCCAAATGACTTTTCTTGGCTATGCAGGCATTATCTTTGGAGAAACTAACCAAGTCCCTTCTCTCTCACAGCTGCTCATGGCACAGGTTCCTACGATGCATGTTTACAATCTTTCCCTTCCTAGAATGGATGTGTATGTATCGATTCAAGGATTGGCTTCTTGGAGACTTACTTGCTGGTATAAGTGTTGGCCTTGTGCAAGTTTCCCAAGGTAAGGAAGATCTAAAGCCTGTTCATCCAAAGACAATAAATCAGACCTTGTCCACGTGCCCAGGGTAAAAAATTACTTGTGCTAGATGAATAGAAAAAAAATTGAATTTTATCCACAGCATTACCATTTGTTTCCTTATCTGCCAGATTTCTAACCTCTTCTGAGTGGTTCCAAAAGACTTGGTTTAGATTAAACCCCTGAATACTTTCCAGAGTACTTGCAACACCCACTCTTGGTTATTTTTTCCCTTAACTAGCTATTTCATACTTACAACTATAATACATCTCACTTGGCATTGGTTTTACCTAGAAAGGTGAAGGATGGGCCAGGCACAGTGGCTCATGCCTGTAATCCTAGCACTTTGGGAGGCCAAGGCAGGCAGATTGCTTGAGCTCAGGAGTTCCAGACCAGCCTGGCTAACATAGTGAAACCCTGTGTCTACAAAAAGTACAAAAATTAGTGGGGCATGGTTGCAAATGCCTGTAGTCCTAGTTACACTGGAGGCTGAGGGTGGGAAGATCACCTGAGCCCAGGAGGTTAAGGCTGTAGTGAGCAGTGATCACACCACTGTACTCCAGCTTGAGCAACAAAGCAAGACTCTGTCTCAAAAAAAGAAGTGAATAATAGGAAACATAGCATGCTCGTATCTCTCCAGCAAGTGACAGGCAATCCAGTGCCCACTCTTTGGTCTTCCAAGTAGCAGTTCAGAGGTAAGACAACAAGATCACACAGACAGGAGTGGGAGCTTATCTGGGCTTTACAAACCTAATTTCCCAAATAGGAATCAACGACTCTTGTAACAGTTCCATAAATATTGCTTCCAGAGTTCCACAAGGGACACGTCTAGTTATGAGAGTCCTATTCTCAGAGAATTCCAAAGGTAGGGCTTCCATCTGGATATTTATCTTTCATTCACAGTCCTCTTAGTCCAGATGGAGTATACTTTTACCATAAGCAATTCTGCCTGGTAACACAGCTGACATGCTACCATTATAAGGTTTCCAGGGAAACAGAGCTAGAAAGTTAACCCAAGGTCAAATTCATCCTCAAAAAATAGAATGGATTTTATAAATCCTTTACTCACAGTAGTTTATAGTTCCCCACATAGTCTTTAAACACCTCCATTTCTCTATTTTTCTGAGGCCCAACAGGCAGGGGTGAAGCCTGTGATTGGGCAGGTTATAGATACCACAAAAGAGGTCAACAAGATGGACGAGTTGTGGCTGAAATCCAACTCTAGCATAGCGCTGTTAATTGGGGAAGAAAGATAACTTTTTAAATCTTTATTTACTTGTTTATAAATTTCAAATAGTAAAATTGCTTTTTTCCCCTTTGGTGTATAGTCAGATTAATTTGAACACATATGGCTGGGACCAGGGGCTCACACCTGTAATCCCAGCACTTTGGGAGGCCTGGGTGAGTAGATTGCTTGAGGTCAGGAGTTTAAGACCAGCCTGGGCAACATAGTGAAACCCTATCTCTACTAAAAATACAAAAATTAGCTGGGCATGGTGGTGTGTGGCTGTAATCCCAGCTACTTAGGAGGTGGAGGCAGGAGAATCACTTGAACCCAGGAGATGGAGCTTGCAGCAAGCCAAGATCATACCACTGCACTCCAACCTGGGTGACAGAACCTCTGTCTCAAAAAAAAAATAGATGAACACGTATATAGATTTGTGTAACCACCACCACAGTCTGGATGCAGAGCAGATTCATCACCTCCAGAACTCTCTTGTTCCATACTTTTTGTCACATCCTCCTCCCCGATCTATAACCCCTAGCAACCACTGATCTGTGCTTCAGCACCATAATTCTGTCTTTTTGAGCATATCATATAAATGGAATCATACAGTATGTAAATTTCAAAGGCCGGCTTCTTTCATAATGCATTATGCCTTTGAGATTCACACAAATTGTTGTGTGTATCAACAGTTCATTTTTATTGCTGAGTAATATTCTACAATAGGGATATATCACAGCTTATTTATCCATTCACTTGTTGATAGAGATTTTGTTTCCAGTTTTGGTCTATCACAAATTAAGTTGCTATGAACATTCATATACAAGTTTTGTGTGAACATAGGTTTCATTTTACTAAGGTGGAGCTGGATTGCTGGTCATATGGTAAGTGTATGTTTAACTTTATAAGAAACCACCAAACTGTTTTCGAGTGGTTTTTGCTGCCATTTTACACTCCCACCAGCAAAGTGTAAGAATTTCATTTCCTCCACATCCTCATCAGCACTTGATATTGTCAATATTTTAAAAATTAAAATATTTTGAGATAATTATAGATTCACATGCATTTGTAAGAAACAACAGATAGAACCCATGTACCCTTTACCCAGTTTCCCCAATGGTAATATCTTGCAAAACTGTAATTCAATCTCGCAACCAGGATATCAACATTGTTTCAAATAAGATAGAGAACACTTCCACCACCACAAAGATCCCTCAAGTTGTCTTTTTTTTTTTAAAAGACAGGGTTTCACCATGCTGGACGGGCTGGTTTCGAACTCCTGACCTCAAGTGATCCACCCGCCTCAGCTTCCCACTGTAATCCCAAAAGTGCTGGGATTACAGGTGTGAGCCACTGTGCCTGGCCAAGTTGTCTTTTTATAGCCACCACTACCTGCCTTCTGTCCTTGTCTCCTCTTACTCCCTACCAATCATTAATATGTTCCTCACTTCTATAATTTTAACATTTCAAGGAAGTTACCTAAAGGGAATCATATAGGATTTAACCTTTTGTCATAGTTTTTTTTTCATTCATCATAAATCTGTGGGGATTCATCCAGATTGTTGTATGTATCATTGTTTATGCTGGGCACGGTGGCTCATGCCTGTAATCCCAGCACTTTGGGAGGCTGAGGCAGGCGGATGACCTCAGGTCAGGAATTCAAGACCAACCTGGCCAATGTGGCAAAACCCTGTCTCTGCTAAAAATACAAAAATTAGCCTTGCGTGGTGACAGGTGACTGAAATTCCAGCTATTCTAGAAGCCGAGGCAGGAGAATCGCTTGAGCCCAGGAGGTGGAGGTTGCAGTGAGCCAAGATCATGCCACTGCACTCCAGCCTGGGTGGCAGAGTGAGACTCTGCCTCAAAAAAAAATTGTTTATAACTTTTTATTTTTCAGTAATAGTCTATGATATAGGTATCACAGTTCATTTAAATATTTACCCACTGAAGGATATCTGGGTTGCTTCCAGGTTTTGTTATTACACATATACATGATAAGAACATTCACGTGCAGGTGTTTTGTTGTTGTTGTTGTTGTTGTTTGTTTTGTTTTGTTTCTTGAGAGGGAGTCTCACTCTGTTACCCTGGCTAGAGTACAGTGGCACAATTTCGGCTCACTGCAACCTCTGCCTCCTGGGTTCAAGCGATTCTTCTGCCACAGCCTCCTAAGTAGCTGGGATTACAGGCACGCACCAACATGCTCAGCTAATTTTTGTATCTTAGTAGAGACAGGTTTTCACCATGTTGGCCAGGCTGGTCGTGAACTCCTGACCTCAAGTGATCCACCTGCCTCAGCCTCCCAAAGTGCTGGGATTACAGGCGTGAGCTACGGTGCCCGACCTCATATGCAGGTTTTTAAAATGAATGTTAAGTCTTCATTTATCTGGCATAA
>JAPYYA010005660.1:0-10592 GCA_028533165.1 Leontopithecus rosalia | reverse complement strand
CTCCACTTTAAATACACAAAATATACATTCTCCACTTTCAATACACAAAATATTGATCAGCCATTATTAATAACCATTCTTAGAATTAAGCAATATTCCTGTTCTCTCTCCCTCTTTTTCTTCCTCTTTCTTCCTCTCCTTCTCTCCTATTATCCATTTGAATAAACTTCTGCTCTAATCTCTTTCTCTTCCTCCTCTTAAAAAAAAAAAGAAGTATAAATCTGATCATATATCTCCCCTACTTAAAACTGTTAATAAGGCTGGGTACATAGGCTCACACCTGTAATCCCAGCACTTTGGGAAGCTGAGGCAGGCAGATTGTTTGAGCTCAGGCATTTGAGACCAACCTGGGCAACATGGCAAATCCCTGTCTCTACAAAAAATACACAAATTAGCTGGGCATAGTGGTGACTGCCTGTAGTCCCAGCTACTCAGGAGGTTGAGGTGGGAGGACAGCTTGAGCACAGGAGCAAAAGTTGCAGTGAGCCGAGGTTGTGCCACTGCACTCCAATGTGGTGACAGAGTGAGACCCTGTCTCAAAAACAAAACCAAAACTGTCAGTGAGACTGAAAGACCCTGATAAGAACCTGAATTCTTCTTCTTGTCTGTTTCAGTGACTGCCCAGTGAAGATTCTGCCAGCGTCCCCTGCCATTTTTCCTGCTGTCTTCCCCCTTGCTGTCTGTACTCTCACCATGTTGACCGTCTTCAAGTTCCTGAAATGTGTGTTATTCCCTACCCAAGGTCCCTTCCTCGAGCATGCTATTCCCACAGCTTGGGAGTCTCCAGCCCGAACTTAGTTGATACCTCTTCAATCCTGAGCTCAGTGTATGTGTCACTTCTTTAATGACTTCCTAATCACTCCCACCCTACATTAGAAGATATCAATTGTATAATTATTTAATTTGTATATTTCTCCTTCTGGAAAATAGCTGCATGAATAAAAATACTCTGTTTTATTCACATTGGTGTCACTAGCATCTGGCACTGTGAGTTACACATAAAAGTTCCTCAATAAATATTTTTTCAAATGAAGAAAGAACTTAGGCCCAGGCACAGTGTCTCATGCCTGTAACCCTAGCACTTTGGGAGCTGAGGTGGGCAGATCTCCTGAGGTCAGGAGTTCAGGACCAGCCTGGCCAACAGGGTGAAACCCTGTCTCTATTAAAAATACCAAAAAAAAATAGCTGGACCTCATTTCACATGCTGTAATCCCAGCTACTCGGGAGGCTGAGGTAGGAGAATGGCTTGAACCCAGGAGGCAGAGATTGCAGTGAGCCAGGATCACACCACTGCCCTCCACCATGGGCAACAAAGTCAAACTCCCTCTTAAAAAGAAAAGAAAAAAGAATTTCAAGATATAATTTATTTTTAAAAGAATACTAATTTTAGGCGAGGCTTGGTGGCTCATGCACGTAATGCCAGCACTTTGGGAGGCCAAGGCAGGCATATCACTTGAGTTCAGGAGTTCAAGACCAGCCTAGGTGACATGGTGAAACCCATCTCTACAACAACAAAAAATTGGCTGGACATGATTTTGTGTGCCAGGAGTCCCAGCTACTCGGGAGGCTGGTACAGGAGGATTGCTTGAGCCCAGGAGGCAGAAGTTTCGGTGAGCTGAGATTGCCCCATTGAGCTCCAACCTAGGCAGTAAAACGAGACTCTGTCTGAAAAAAAAGAAAAGAAATATGCTCAGGCTTGACATGATGACACTCTCACTAACCATTTGAATGCATATACATGCTGAATGCTGTGCTAGAAGCTGGGACTAGAAAGGTAGGGTGAGAAGAGATCTTTGTTCCCAAGGAATGCACAGCCAGGTGGGTGAGACAGACGTGGACACAGATGAGGGCCATTTGGTGTAGTAAGTGCTGTAATAGAACAAGGGGTGCAACAGGGGTGAAAAGGAAGTTCATCAACATGATGGGGAAGTCGAGAAAGCCTCCTCAGGGAAGGTGGCACCTGCGCTAAGTTGTGGAGGAAAAGGGCATTTCAGACAGAACAGCCTGTGCAGAGGCATGAGGGAGCATTTTTAGTATGTGGAGAAGATGACCGGCTCAGCAGTATTCTTTACAAGGCTGGCATTAGGGTACAGGGCAGCAGCTGACTTACAGTTTCACTGTGACATGTCAGACTCAGCCTCTTAGACTACACTGCAGTTTAGGACGGGAAATGACCTTAGAATAATGATCTGACTCTATGTTTGCATTCATAAAGGCATAATACCATTCAGAGAAGATAATCATAAACCACAATGGCTCTTGTCAACTTCTAGTTATTATACTTGCTTCAGGGATGGACCTGTAATCATGCAAATGATATTAGGTAGATTTAGAAAGTGGTGACTTACGGCCTGGTGTGGTGGCTCAGGCCTGTAATCCCAGCACTTTGGGAGGCCGAGGCAGGCGGATCATGAGGTCAAGAGATCGCGACCATCCTGGCCAACATGGTGAAACTCCATCTCTACTAAAAATACAAAAATTAGCTGGGTGTGGTGGCGTGTGCCTGTAGTCCCAGCTACTCGGGGGGACTGAGGTAGGAGAATCGCTTGAACGTGGGAGGTGGAGGTTGCATTAAGCCGAGATTGCGCCACTGCACTCCAGCCTGGTAACAGAGCAAGACTCTGTCTCAAAAAAAAAAAGGAAAAGAAAGTGGTGACTCATTTAAGCTTATCTGTAGGAGGGAGCAGAGAGTAAAGGAAGTGACTTCTAGATCACCTGAAGTGAGCGTGATGCTGTCTCAAATGGGTCAGACTGAACCAGTGAAAGGGAGGAAATCAGATAAGAGGACTACACAGAAGGGTCTCTGGTGTATGTTCTGGGAAAGACAATTCCTACAGCTTGACAGTCTTTATGTCTCTAAGTCTTCAAGTCTTCTTCACTGAGCTAGCATTAGTCTAATTTGATTTTCAACCAGAATTGAAGAAAGGGAGATTAATTGGATGGAAATGTAGCCCATTTTCCTTCATTTACTCCTGTTTGTTTTCAGTGTCTCTTTCCTTTTCTGTCTCCTTCTGTCCTTTTCTCTGTTACTCCTAAGTAGTGCCTCCTTTCCCCATCCACCCCACCTCTAGCCATCTTTCATTCTGTTACCACTAAGTTGCTTTCAATTGTAGGATGTCCCTACCTTGAGGTAACTAATGTCTCTCAGCTTTGCTATTCAGAGCTTGATAGTTTTCAGAATGGGAAGAGGTGATTATGCCCTGGTAGTGCTGATTACAAGATGTTAATTCACCTATGGTAATGTTGATTTCTTATTTTTTTGTTTCTTTTGGTAATGCTGGTTTCTAGAAGTTCTGTCTCTGTATTTGACCTGCACAACAAAGGGTTAAGGAGCTAAGTGATGAGTGGGAGAATGGTAGTAATGAGTGTAGTTTAATTCAAGATGTTTGGAAGAGAGAAGAGGGAGAGAAATGGAAGCAGGACGAGGATAAGAGGGCAAAAACACCTTTAAGTGAGATAGAAAATCAGGCTGGGTGCAGTGGCTCATGCCTGTAATCCCAGCACTTTGGGAAGCCAGAGTATGAGGATCACTTGAAGCCAGGAGTTGGAGACCATGCTTGAGCAACGCAGTGAGACGCCCCCCATCTCTACAAAAAATGTTTTAAACATTAACAGCATGATGGCACATGCCTGTAGTCCTAGCTACTCAAGAGGCTGAGACAGGAGGATCACATGAGCCCAGGAGTTGTAGACTGCAGTGAGCTAGAATTGCATCAGTGTACTCCAGCCTGAGAGACAGAGTAACACTGTGTCTCAAAAAAAAAAAATAGTAAGATAGAAAACTATATTAAAAGATACACAAGAAGGACCCAAGGGAGAAAGAAATATTGAAGCTCCTTGAATGGAGATGGTAGCAGATTTGATGGGGCAGGGCCACCAGATACAAGGCTACCAGATTTCTCCTATGGGCACAACTGGACTATACTTATTGAAAGTTCCTTGTAGTATCTCAACAGAATAAGAAGTAGTGATGGGTTCTCATCTTGGATACCTGGAGCTCAAAATGAGTTTATACTACTTTGTTTTGTCATGGCACCCACTAGAGTGGTTTGCACATAGTACATGTAGACAGTCAAGATAAATTCTCAGGATTGAAAGATGATATTGATTATAACTTTCAACTTCTAGTTATCAGGTAACACTGTCTGTGGTTTATGACAAGTGAACATGTTTATTAATCCTCTTATTTTGTGAATAGTACAGTTATATTATTTTCCTAAAGGTGATTTATTAAATGTGTACATTGAAAATATGCCATGATTTTTTTTTCTTTTTTTGAGATAGAGTTTTGCTCTTTTTGCCCAGGCTGCAGTACAGTGGTGCGATCTTGACTCACCGCAAACTCCACCTCCTGGTTTCAACCGATTCTCCTGCCTCAGCCTCCCAAGTAGCTGGGATTACAGGCATGTGCCACCATGCCCAGCTAATTTTGTATTTTTAGTAGAGATGGGGTTTCTTCATGTTGGTCAGCTGGTCTCGAAATCCTGACCTCAGGCGATCTGCCCCCCTCCGCCTCCCAAAGTGCTGGGATTACAGGGGTGAGCCACTGAGCCTGGCCCAGAATTTTTATAATGCTGTTTTGGCATGTCTTTATTAAAAAAATATATATATCCTCAAGCCTCAAAAACTGGAAGTGGACCAGGCTTTCTAACTTGGAGACCCCCTGGTAAGCATATCAAGAGAAATGTCTTGAGAACTTGCTGGGTACAAGATTCTGATGCAGAGGAAAGCAATCCAAAGTAAAAGATGAAACGGCTGCTCTCTGCGAAGCTAAATGTCTTCCTCCTGTGAAAATCCTGCTGATGGTGTCTCATACTCAGTAATATCCTTTTCATGAGGAGAGGTTTTACTCGGATGTGTGGCTCTATGGACCTTCTAAATACTCTTTCCTGTTAGGTGTACCATGGGCAACAGATTTTAAATTAATCTTTCACCATCTACTCTTTTGTCAACCCGCTTTTTGCTCTACAAGTTTTATATTTTTATACCAATATGTTTAAAATTTACAATGTTTTTATCCAGCAGTTTGGCTCAATTGCCTTAAACAAAAGACCTCAATTACTGATTCCAGCTTAAACCATGCAGGTGGGTCTGTAGACTGCTCTAAAGAGAGGAGATCTTTTTATGCCCCACACTCCAGCATGTAGCTGAAAGGCCCAGAGGGGAAAATAGTACTTTTAAAACACAAAAAAGCAAAAACAAAACAAACGGTAGAAAGGCTTCTTGTGGAAATCACAAACACAAGAAGAATGAATGGAGATGTAAAAAACATCACATTTCAAGCCAGTAAGTGATGGTTTGAAAACGTTAAAAAGGAGACCCTTGCCAGGTGAAGTGGCTCACGCCTGTAATCCCAGCACTTTGGGAGGCTGAGGCAGTGAATCACCTGAGGTCAGGAGTTGGAGACCAGCCTGGCCAACATGGTGAAACCCAGTCTCTACTAAAAATACAAAAATTAGCTGGGTGTGGTGACAGGTGTCTGTAATCCTAGCTACTTAGGAGGCCGAGGCAGCAGAATCGCTTGAACCCGGGAGGTGAAGGTTGCAGTGAGCCGAGATCGCACCATTGCACTCCGGCCTGGGGGACGAGAAGGAGACTTCATCTCAAAAAAAAAAAAAAAAAAGGAGACCCTCTACCTGCCCACCAAAACTCATGAGTTGGCCTCAGCACATTGTGGCACCACCCTGCACTTCCTGAACTAGCCAGAGCCAGGACTCAACCGATGCAGCACGTTTGCTTTGGAAGTGGAGGGTCTCTAGACTGACTGACTGTACTGAAAAATGTGTATTTAATGTCATTTTCTCTTGTTTTCCTTTAACTTCCTATTTTTAGACCTTGGGCTTATCATTCAGGGTGCTCTTCAGAAAGGTGACTATGGAGCCTTGAGAGGGGCCCCTGTTTCACCTCCCTCTGGAGAGATGTGTTGCTCTTGGATCCCTTGTCATTGATAACCCACCTGCCCAGTACTTGAATCTTGAAATTCTGGCACTTTGAATCTGGAAACATTGCCATACCCTTTAGCTTTTGTCTGTGGCTTTGGACTTTGACCTTATCATTTTTATGTTCATGCCACCATCCTGAGTCTGAATCATCCTTGGGCTATTTCCGGATTATTTAAATGGCTCGCTATCAGTTATCCTGCTTCTAGTTTCTCCTCAGAAAACATTTCCTATGTACTATTTTCTTTTCCTTTCTTTAGCAACCTGTCCTTATTCTGTGAAATGCAAATACCTATGTTCAAGCCAACTTCTTTTACTGCTTCCATTTATCAACTGTCATTTCTTTTGAAACTTTGCCTTCTGTACAGTCTTTTCTCCATTTTTCATATTATTTTCTCTTTTTGTCCCCATGCTCTGTAAAGACTTGACTTAGTAAAATATTCTTCCTGCTTCTGGCTGCCAATTCATTGTCCCTCTTACTCTCAAAAAGCCTTCCTGAAACTTTGTCTTCCTGAAAGCCTGTCTTAAGTAACACCCTCTTCATTTTGATATAGTTCATTCTTACTGATACGATTGTGACTATAATGAGTTAAGTAGACTTTGCTAATTCCATTTATTAGTTCTAATGGCATTTTTATAGATTTTGGTGTTTTTGTTTGGCTGTTTTTTTTTTGTTTTTTTGTTTTGTTTTTTTTTTAAGATGGAGTCTTGCCCTGTTGCCAGGCTGGAGTACAGTAGCGCAATCTTGGCTCACTGTAACCTCTGCCTTCCGGGTTCAAGTAATTCTTCTGCCTCAGCCTCCCAATTCACTGGGATTACAGATATGCACCACCATGCCCAGCTAATTTTTGTATCTTTAGTAGAAACGGGATTTCTCCATGTTGGCCAGGATGGTCTCAATCTCTTGGCCTCGTGATCTGCCCACCTCAGCCTCCCAAAGTTCTGGGATTGTAGGTGTGATCCACCGCGCCCTGCTGATTTTGGTGTGTTTTTAAACAAATGTATCATTTATAAAGAAAGACGATTTTACTTTTCAGTCTTAATTCTAATTCACACCTTAATGTCCTGGCCAGTACTTCGAGTACCATGCTGAACAGAAGTGGTATGAGTGGGCATTCTTGCTTTTCTCCTGTACCTGAGGGAGAAAGCATTTAGGCTTGTATCACTAAGTGTGTATGAGCTGTTTTTTTCATAGCTGCACTTTATCAGGTTCCAGAATTTCTCTTTTAATCCTAGTTTACTGAGAGTTTTTATCAGGAATGGAGATTAAGTTTTATTGGATATGTTTTTTTTTAATCTACTAAAAATTTGTTTTTTCTTTTTCAGTCTGTTAATATGGAGAATTATTTTGACTGACTTTTGAACATTAAACAACCCTGCATTCCTAGAATAAGCCCCACTGATCTTGGTATAGTATCTTTTTTTTTTTTAATTTAGTGGCCAGTTACTTAGAGATATAGTATCTTTTTAAAAACTTCTTAAATTTAATGTGTAAAAAAAACTTTTTGAATTGCCCTACTGTTTATGAGGAATATTGATCTGTAGTTTTCTTTCTTTCTTTTTTTTTTTTTTGAGGCAGGGTCTCACTGTGTCTCCCAGGCTGGAATGCAGTGGCACAAACTTGGCTCACTGCGATCTCCAACTCCCTGATTCAAGCAATTCTCCTGCCTCAGCCTCCCAAGTAGCTGGGACTATACACCCAGCTTATTTTTGTATTTTTAGTAGAGACAGGGTTTTACCATGTTGGCCAGGATGGTCTTGATCTTTTGACCCCGTGATCCGCCTGCCTCGGCCTCCCAAAGTGCTGGGATTATAGGTGTGAGCCACCGCTCCCGGCTGGGTCTGTAGTTTTCTTGTAATGTCTGTCTAGTTTTAGTATCAGGATAATACTGGCCTGATCCTATAGTGAGTTAGGAATTACTCTTTTCAGTTTTCTAGAAGGTTTTTTTTTTTATGAAGAACTGATATTATTTCTTCCTTACGTGTTTGGTAGCATTCTATAGTGAAGCCATCTTGGCATGGTGCTTTTTTTATTGGAAACTTTTTAACTACGAATTCAAATTATTAGTAGTTGTGATGCTACTAGGCATTATATCTTCAGTGGGCTCTGGCAAGGAATTCATTCATTTCACCTACGTTGTCACATTCATTGGCATAAAATTGTTTTTAATGTTCCCTTACTATCCTTTCAGCACCAATACAGTCTGTAGTGATACTGCCCCTCTCATTTCTGATAATTAGTAATTTGTTTTTCTCTGTTTTTGTCTATCTTGCTGGCTAGGGATGTATTAATTTTATTGTTCTTCTCAAAGAACCATATTCACTTTTGGTTTTTTTTGTTGGTTTTTTAAAATTATTATTATTATTATTTTTTTTACCACCACCACCCTACTGGTTTTTTTTTTTTTTTAAAGATACAAAGGCTCATTCTGTTGCCCAGATTAAAGTGCAGTGGCACAATCTCCACTCACTGCAGCCTATACTTCCTGAGTTCAGGTGTGTGCCACCACACACGGCTAATTTTTGTAAATTAATTTATTAGTGATGGGATTTCACCATGTTTGCCCACCTTAGCCTCCCAAAGAGCTGGGATTACAGGTGTGAGCCACCATGCCCAGCCAACCTATGGATTATTTAGAAGTGTTATTTGATTTCCAAATACTTGGAGGCTTCTACATATCTTTCTGTTATTGATTTCTACTTTAATTTTATTGTACCAAAGAATATGCTTTGTGTTTCTGAGGTCCCCAAGACCAGGTTTAGGAGAACTCACAGGGCCCAGCATATAGTCATACTCATGAATAAGATGTATTTCAGTGAAAAATACAGTGCAAAATTAAAAGGGAAAAGGTGCTGTTAATAACTAGGTGCCCATGTGCAAGCTTCCAAGAGTCTTTTACCGGTAGAACATACAGGACACACTTAATTCCTCCAGGAACAAGTGGCAACAATATGTGTGAAGTGTTGTCTACCAGGAAAGCTTGCCTGAGCCTAGGAATCCAGGATTTTTATTAGGAGTTAGGTAGGTAGGTACCCTCCACCTAGCATATACCAAAATTTCAGGCTCCCGGTAGGAAAACAGGTGTTCCATAAAAACCTCATGGTATGTAGAGTTAGGCACAGTAAACTACCCTCATCAATTAGAGAATGGTGGAAACATTCCTGAAATTTAAGTTCCCAGATACCACCCAAGAGCCAGCCTTTGCAAACAGGCTTTTCTAAGGGTAATAGCCTCCGGTTATACTATTTGAATTCTTTTTGGTACACTTTTTATAACTGAATCCTTTAAAATGTACTGAGATTTGTTTTATGGTACAGAATATGGTCTATCTAGGTAAATTTTTTTTCTTTTTTCTTTTGTCCTCTGAAGTGAATGAATTGAACCAAATCGAGGTAAATATTTTTTTGCATTTGAAAGGAATATATGTCTGCTGTTGCTGGATTTAATTTAATTAAATTTTTTTTTTTTTTTTTGAGAAGAGGTTACATTCTTGTTGCCCAGGCTGGAGTGCAATGGTACGATCTCGGCTCACTGCAACCTCCACCTCCTGGGTTCAAGAGATTCTCCTGCTTCAGCCTCCTGAGTAGCTGGGATTATAGGCACCGACCGCCACACTCGACTAATTTTTGTGTTTTTAATAGAGACAGGGTTTCACCATGTTGACCAGACTGGTCTCAAATACCTGCCCTCAGGTGGTCCACCCACCACAGCCTCCCAACATGCTGGGATTACAGGCATGAGCTACCACGCCCAGCCTAGGTCTTGCTTTTTAAAGAATAATGTGATTTTACAATCTTTGTTCAGATCATTGCCATTTTTTTTTTTTTTGAGATGGAGTTTCGCTCTTGTTGCCCAGGCTGGAGTGCAATGGCGTGATCTCGGCTCACCGCAACCTCCGCCTCCTGGGTTCAGGCAATTCTCCTGTCTCAGCCTCCCGAGTAGCTGGGATTACAGACACGCGCCACCATGCCCAGCTATTTTTTGTATTTTGAGTAGAGACCGGGTTTCACCATGTTGACCGGTATGGTCTCGATCTCTTGACCTCGTGATCCCCCCGCCTCGGCCTCCCAAAGTGCTGGGATTACAGGCTTGAGCCACCGTGCCCGGCGATCATTGCCATTTTAATGTGATATTGATATGGTGTGACTTAAACTTATTATCTTGCTATTTGTTTTCTATTAGTTCCATATATTTTTTTCTTCTTTTTCTGCCTCCCTATTTTAAAATTTCATTTTATCTTCTTTTGTGGTAAATTAGCTGTATGTGTTATTTTAGTGATTTAAAATATGCATCTTTACTTACCATAGTCTATCTTAAAATAGTAGGGTATTACTTTCCTTATAAGAACTTTACAACTAGACTGGGCGCAGTAGTTCACACCTGTAATCTCAGCACTTTGGGAGGCCGAGGTGGGTGGATCACAAGGTCGGGAGTTTGAGAGTAGCCTGGCCAACATGGTGAAACCTGTCTCTGCTAAAAATACAAAAATTAGCCAGCATGGTGGCATGCGCTTATAATCCCAGCTACTCAGGAGGCTGAGGCAGGAGAATCTCTTGAACCCAGGAGTCAGAGGGTACAATGAGCCAAGATTGTGCCATTGCACACCAGCCTGGGCGGCATAGCGAGACTCTGTCTCATAAAAAAAGAACTTT
>JAPYYA010005659.1:0-10592 GCA_028533165.1 Leontopithecus rosalia | reverse complement strand
TAAGACTGATGGTGTTTTTCTGCCCAGGCTTCTCCTGTCTGGCTTCCTTCTTGTGTCTGTAATAGGCGAGTCTGCCTTCCCGGAGCTCCAAACCTCGGTCAGAAGGGGAAGCAGTTGCGGTCACTCTGCGCCGAGGTGCCGGCACAGCTTCTGCGCCGGCCTCAGGAGTCAGCGCTGGGAACCCGCGCGGCTCCTCCAAACCCCGGTCAGAAGGGGTTGCAGCCCCGCCTAGTCAGCTCCGAGAACTGCCGTGCGGAGGTGCCGCGAAACTTCTGCCCCGCGTGTCTCCTCCACTGGGAATCTTCTGCTCCTGAGTGACCAGAATTTGTCTGAAAGTGTGTCGTCCTCTAGTTCTATGAGCTTTAACTGCGAGCTGCAATCCCGAGATGTTAGCGATCGGCCATCTTGGATCGTTCCCGCTTTTTTTTTTTTTCTTTCCTTTTTTTTTTGAGACGGAGTCTCGCTCTGTTGCCCAAGCTGCAGTGCAGTGGCTTGATTTCAGCTCACTGGAACCTCTTAACTCCCAGGTTGAAGCGATTCTCCTGCCTCAGCCTCTGGAGTAGCTGGGATTACAGGCGTTCACCACCATGCCCAGCTAATTTTTGTATTTCTAGTAGAGACGAGGTTTTGCCATGTTGGCCAGGCTGGTCTCAAACTCCTGGCCTCTGATTATCCACCCGCCTCAGCCTCCCAAAGTGCTGGGATTACAGGTGTGAGCCACACCGCACCCGGCCCCTTTTTTTTTTGAGATGAAATCTTGCTCTGTCTTGCTCTGTCACCCAGACGAACATGCAGTGGCATGATCCTGGCTCACTGCAACCTCCACCTCCACCTCTCGGATTCAAGCGATTCTCCTGCCTCAGCCTCCAGAGTGGCTGCAATTACAGATACCCACCACTGCACCCAGCTAATTTTTGTATTTTTAGTCGAGACAGGGTTTCACCCTCTTGGCCAGGCTGGTCTCAAACTCCTGACCTCGTGATCTACCCGCCTTGGCCGCTCAAAGTGCTGGGATTACAGGCATGAGCCCCTGCGCCTGGCCCGACTCCTTTTTTTGAAATGGTCACCCAGACGACTGTAGCAGCACAATCTCAGCTGACTGCAACCTCTGCCTCCCGGGTTCAAAAGATTCTCATGCCTCAGCCTTCCAAGTAGCTGGGATTACAGATGCATGTCACCACGCCCAGCTAAGTTTTTGTATTTTTGGTAGAGATGGAGTTTCACTGTGTTGCCCAGGCTGGTCTCAAACTCTTGAGCCCAGGTGATCTGCCTGCCTCTGTCTCCCAAAGTGCTGGGATTACAGGCGTGAGCCACAGTGCCTGGCCGCATTTTCTGACTTCTGTCTATGAAGCAGACACTACAGGGATCCAGGCTGTGCACCAGGGTGGGGCTGTCAGGATGACAACACAGGGGCCTGCTCTCCTCCCTGGCTCTCGAAGGAGACACAGCCACAGTCCTTATGACACAAGGAAGCCAGACAGGATACTCCAGGCACTCTGGAATCTCCCTGGGTGGGGGGGTCTTCCAGGAAGCCTCCCTGGCCCCTCTCCCCAGATCAGATGTCTCTACCCGCTGGGGACTCCAGATTCATAAATGTAGTCACTCCACTGCCCGCCTGCCTGGTTCGAGGCTGCCTCAGCAGCTTGTTCAAGGTCTGGTGAATAGGAATCACTGGACGAATGGAGGAAGACACCACATATGGTGACCAGTCTCACAGAGCACTTGTGCTGATCCGTACAGCTCAAAAAACAAAACAAACAGAACCGCGCATTTGGCAAGCAGCTGGCACCAGGATGCGCTGTTCTCAGGGGCGGTCTGGCCACCTACTGAGCTGACACAGGAGAATCAGAGCCAAGATGCTTCTTGTAAGTTCCTGTCCTAGCAGGCTTTTCTTCTGGGTTTTGATAGAAAGAATCTAGTCACTGTTAGCGTTCAGAGCGGTACTTTTTTAAAAGCTGTAAAAGTCCAGCCAGCAACTTCAGAATAGTGCCCTGGAGGTAGCAGATGCAAAGTGCCAAGCCTTGTGGGTCCATGGCCATTGGCATGGCCTGGGGCACCTCATGCAGCCAGTGTCCTTGCTAGCTGCTGCTGGGCTCTGAGGGGTTGCTGTGGCCATCGAGTGAAGTGCAGAGCAGCCGGTACGGACACGGACGGGTGGCGCCACTCGAATGCCGGAGCCCTCCCAGTCAGCGCCACCTGCTGCTGTTGCAGGTAGCCGCAACTGAACACAGACCTAGGTTCTCTGATCATCTGAATGACTAGGGGAAGTGAGCCCTGACTGGAAGCATTTAGAGACCATCAGCTACACACAGGAGCCCTCCATTACCCCTCAGGAGCCGGGAGAGGATGGCTAGATTAGGAGGGGTCACCTTGTTGTCTCTTCAAGTAAAAGCAATGAGGCTCTGGGCTCTGCTTTATTTATTTATTTACTTATTTATTTTTGAGGTGGAGTTTCACTCTGTCGCACAGGCTGCAGTACAGTGGCGTAGCCTCAGCTCACTGCAACCTCCACCTCCTGGGTTCAAGCCATTATCCTGCCTTCAGCCTCACAAGTAGCTGGGATTCCAGGCATGCACTACCATGCCCAATTAGTTTTTTGTATTTTTAGTAGAGACGGGGTTTCACCATGGTGGCCAGGCTGGACTTGAACTCCTGACCTCAGGTGATCCACCCACCTTGGCCTCCCAAAGTGCTGTGATTACAGGTGTGAGCCACTGGGCTCAGCTTGGCCTCTGCTTCTTAGCCTGGAGATGGCAAGTCTGGCCCACTCCCTCAAGGAGGCCAGGGCTGGACAGGGCAGAGGCCCCACATGCTCCCAACAAGGCAGCCTCCCCGCCATCCTCAGCTGGACTGAAGAGAACCCCCCAAGGTCCTCATGCTACTGACAAGTCTCCCCCGAATGGTCCCCACCCCTGTGCACCCTGACAGACCCCCTCGGTCCTACAGCACAGGGGCCATCAGGACCCAGCCCCCGAGGCCGCCATCGCAGCTGCCATTCCCAGCCCTGAGATCACCCTTCACCTCCCAGGCTGCCAACCCCAGTCTGATCCCATCCCCAGAGTCACCCTCTGCAGATTCTGGAACCCTCTGCCTGTTTTCGCACCTGCCACGCCCTCCACTTGTCCTTCATTTTCCTTCCTGCTCTAATGGGCTCCTGGGTCTCCTGGAAGACACTGCTTCCCCTGCAGCCCCTGGGGATGGGGGCTGCTTTCTCTCCCACCCACCATACTCCCCGCCGGAGGGGGGCCTCCTCCCTAAAAGCCCCAGTTCTTCCCAGGCCTGGTCATCAGTTACCTCCCCACCTCGTGCAGTCACCTCCAGTCCTCCTGGTCACCACCCCCATCCCTTAGAGACCCAGGCTCCTAGTCCATGGTTGCAGGTGATGGCAGTGATCAAACAGATGAAAACCCCAACTCCGTGACCGCTGGTGACCCTGTTCTCTACTCCAGCTCAGTCCATCCCCAGGAGTCCCCAAGCCTTGTCACCACTCGCATTATCTCCATGGCAAGTGCTTACTCCCTGACCACTGCTCCCTCTCCTCCCAGCTCTCTTCTCTAGTGCCCGACTCCAACCTGCCCCATGGGACTGCCACCCACCCCCACCTCCTCCTGTCCCTGCTGCCCTCTCTCTTGCCATTGCACGCTCCCAACTCTGGTCCCTCCCAACCCTTTGCCTTCTCTATACCTAGCCCGGGCAGCTGGCCGTGGATGGAAAGACCCACCAATCACACACACTGACCGGATGCCCCTGAGGTTCACAGCCACCACCCTGCAGAGGTCCCGAGGTTGCCGGCAAGCCCAGCATACTTCCACCTAAACTCCCCTTCCACCTGCTCCTCCTGTCCCAGGCGACGAGCTGTGACATGCCCATCCACACCACCCATCACCCGCAGCAGGGGCAGGAGGCAGCTAAGCATGGGCTCTCGAGTCCTGGGCCCGTGTTCAAACCCTCCCACCAGCAGTGCCTACCAGCTGCAAGCCTGACGTTGCTGTGTGTAAATGTCACTAAATATTTCTGCCTTTGTTTTTAAAAAATTTAGATTAAATGCACATTTTTGCTTTGACAGAAGCGTGTAACTGTGATCCCAACACACCTACTCCTCCTTTTATTGCCATCTGTTTCCTTCTATTCTCTGGCTCCCTCGACACCCACTCGACTGTGGAATCGACGCTGACATGATGTGTGTCCTTCCACGTTTCCCTGCTCACGCATTCACATGTAAGCCACCGCACACGTCACCGTACGCACACACAGGGGGCTCTGAGGTCCATGTTTTACAAGGATACATTATATACCCTTTTCTGCAATAGTTTTTCCCAGGCCACCTCCCAGGCCCCATGGGGTAGCTCTGGGTCAGTCCCTTTTTTTTTTCCAGCAGGTTGAGTTGTTACACACTCCTTAGCGGATTCCAACTTCCATGGCCACCGTCCGGCTTCTGGGTCAGTCTTTTTAAAGGCCACCTAATAGACCACGGAATGAATGAACCATACTGTATTCAGCCACCACACTCCTGACAGGCTCCCACTTTGTTCCCACTTTTGCCACTACAGGCATGCCACGGAACTGCTCTAAGCCTTTGTTTCCACATCTGTGAAATGGAACTAATACTCTTACCTACTTTAAAACATTACTGGGGAAAGGAACTGATACTGTGTGTAAAGCATTCTGCACAGTTTCTGATGCACGGTAAGTCCTCGAAGGTTAGCTATTTCCTTCCCACTCTGTAAGATACATCTTATTAGACCCATTTAAAGGTGGACAAACTGAGGCTCCAACAGTAGCACTGAGTTCCTCACTGTCACCACCCAGCTTTACATGGCAACGCTAGGGAATGAGCCCAGGTGACCTGTGAGAAACAAGCGCTTCATCCACCCTGCTGCAGCTATCCTGGCGGCTCACGGGGCCTGGCATGTGATCAGTGCCTGGCACGTACGTCATGAGCAGGAGAATACACAATGAACAAGTTTAGCACCCAAACTGCTTTTCTGGGCCGGGCACAGCAGATCCCAGCACTTTAGGAGGCTGAGGCAGGAGGATCACTTGAGGTCAGGAGTTCAAAACCAGCATGGCCAAAAAGGTGAAACCCCATCTCTACTAAAAATACAAAAATTAGCCAGGCGTGGTGGCACATGCCTGTAATCCCAGCTACCTGAGAGGCTGAGGCAGGAGAATCGCTTGAACCTGGGAGGCGGAGGTTGCAGTGAGCCAAGATCACGCCATTACACTCCAGCCTTGGTGACAGAGCAAGACTCCCTCTCAAAAAAAAAAGTAGTAATAAAATAAATAAACAGACTTTCTACTACAACACAATCCATCCCATAATGTTGTTAACAAATGAAACACTGCTCAAATAAGGGGAATCCACACATGCCCAGAAATCCAAGCTGGGTTGTGGTACACGCTGTTCAGAGACACAGAAGGACAAGCACACAGTCACTCACAAACTTACAGAATCTCGTAATTGCCAAGGACTTCCTTTGGGGGTGACTTGTTCCATTTGCAGTCTGGAATTTCGCCATTGGGGACCGCAATGTTGAGGGTGTCATTAATCAGGTTATACTTGAGGATTCGATCATTGGCAGTGCTGGAGGTGAGAGATGGGGATGCATTCACCTGTGAGAGGAAAAGACCCACGTTCCTCACCTGGTTCTCTCTCTCTTTCAGAATGAAAACGTGCCCTGCAGAGGAAATGCTGGCTGCTGCACACTTCAGTAAGGTTGTTGCGCCGGGTGCAGTGGCTCATGCCTGTAATCCCAGAACTTTGGGAGGCCAAGGAGGGCAAATCATGAGGTCAGGAGTTCAAAACCAGCCTAACCAATATGGTGAAGCCCTGTCTCTACTAAAAATATATATATATAAAATTAGGTGGGTGTGGTGGCATGCTCCTGTAGTCCCAGCTACTCGGGAGGCTGAGGTAGAAGAATTGCTTGAACCCAGGAGGCAGAGGCTGCAGTGAGCTGAGATCGAGCCACTGCAACTCCAGCCTGGGCAACAAAGAGAGAGACTCCGTCTCAAAAAAAAAAAAAAAAAGGTTGTTATTTAACATTGCGATTATCTAATACTGTCAGAGCACCTTGGATAGGAAGCACTTTGTGATTCACTTTTATTAGCTGTTCAATGAAATACAGGTAATACTCAAAGGTAGGATTAGAATTAGGATCTACAAATCAGCAATCACACAAACATTTTGGGGCCAGAATAGATCACAAACATAATTTCAGTGTCTACCTGTGTGACTGGTTCTGTCCTAAGTACCCAGAACCCCCTAGGGGTTTGTTAGACTCAGTGAACCAAAGACCCTGCCCAGGGAGCAGTGTGGGTTTAAGTAAAAGGCAATGGGCTCCCTTTTTTGCTAAGAGTGTAACAGCAACAAAGCAGTGTTCTTAGGCCAGGTGCAGTGACTCACGCCTGTAATCCCAGCACTTTGGGAGGCCAAGGCGGGTGGATCATGAGGTCAGGAGTTCGAGACCAGCCTGGCTAACACGGTGAAACCCCGTCTCTACTAAAGATACAAAAAGTGAGTCAGGCATGGTGGCGAACACTTGTAGTCCCAGCTCCTTAGGAGGCTGAGGCAGAAGAATCGCTTGAACCTGGGAGGCGGAGGTTGCAATGAGCCGAGATCACACCACTGCACTCCAGCCTGGGCGATAGGGTGAGACTCTGTCTCACAAAAAAAGAAAAAAAAGCAGATTCAAACTCAAATGATGAATTCTTCCAACACATGGAAAGGTAGTCCCATAAGGCCTCTGAGAAGCCAGGCAATGTCACGAAATCCATACATTCAAATGTAGACTTTCACTTTGCTCTGTGGAGAGTCCCATAGGCCCTCAGTAGCTGGTTTTTTGTTTGTTTGTTTTTTTGAGATGGAGTCTCTCTCTGTCACCCAGGCTGGAGTGCAGTGGCGCGATCTCGGCTCCCTGCAAGCTCTGCATCCTGGGTTCAAGCAATTCTCCTGTCTCAGCCTCCTGAGTAGCTGGGACTACAGGTGCCAGCCACCATGCCTGGCTAATTTTCGTATTTTTAGTAGAGACGGGGTTTCGCCATGTTGGTCAGGCTGGTCTCGAACTCCTGATCTGCCTGCCTTGGTGTCCCAAAGTGCTGGGATGACAGCCATGAGCCACCATGCCCAGTCAGTCCCTCCTTATTTACCCATACTTTGTGCACAGTTCTAATGACCTTGGTTAACTGTTTCAGGCCACGGGAGATTAAAGGGAGCAAATCTGAAAGCTGTTCAGGTTTCTCCCAGTCAGACTGCCTCTCTGTGATGCTAGCAGGGTATCGAATGTGTTCTGTGCCAAAGAATTGCACAGACCTCACTGTCCTCAAAATGACCGCTGTAGTATAGCATAATACTATAATTCTTATTATGAATACATGAAAGTTAAAAATTGTTATTAGGCTGTGTGCAGTGGCTTGCACCTATAATCCCAGCACTTTGGGAGGCCGAGGTGGAAGGACTGCTTGAAGGTAGGAGTTTGAGACTAGCTTACAACACAGCGAGACCCGTGTCTAGAAAAAAAAAAAAAATTATCTGGGAGGAGTGGCACACACCTCTGGTCCCAGGTGCACAGGAGGCTGAGGTAAGATCTCTTGAGCCAGGAGTTCAAGGCTGCAGTGAGCTATGATGGTGACATTACAATCCAGTCTGGACCACAGAGTGAGACTTGGTCTTTTTTTTTTTTTTTTTTTTTTGAGATGGAGTCTTGCTCTGTTGCCCAGGCTGGGGTGCAGTGGTGTGATCTTAGCTCACTGCAACCTCTGCCTCCAGGTTCAAGCAATTTCTCCTGCCTCAGCCTCCTGAGTAGCTGGGATTACAGGCATGCATAACCATGCCCAGCTAATTTTTTTGTATTTTTGGTAGAGACAGGGTTTTACCACGCTGGCCAGGCTGGTCTTGAACTCCTGACCTCGTGATCTACCAGCTTCAGCCCCCGCAAAATGCTGGGATTACAGGCGTGAGCCACTGCGCCTGGCCTGGTTTTTTTTTTTTTTTTAGAGACCAAGTCTCAGGCTGGGTGTGGTGGTTCACGCCTATAATCCCAGCACTTTGGGAGGCTGCGGCAGGTGAATCATGATGTCATGAGTTCAAGACCAGCCTGACCAACAGGGTAAAAACTTGTCTCCACTAAAAATACAAAAATTAGTCACGTATGGTGGCAGATACTTATAATCCCACCTACTCGGGAGGCTGAGGCATGAGAATCGCTTGAACTCGGGAGGTAGAGGTTAGCAGTGAGCCGAGATCATTCTACTGCATTCCAGCCTGGGTGACAGAACAAGACTCCGTCTCAAAAATTAAAATAAACACGAGGGTTTCCAAAGCGGGGAGGGAAGAAGAAGGCAAGGGTTTAAAAACTCCCTGTTGAATACCGTGTGCACTATTTGGGTGACAGGTTCAAGAGAAGCCCAAAGCCCAGCATTTTGCAATACACTCATGTAACAAATCTGCACATATGTCCCTGAAACTAAAATTAAAAAAAAAAAAAAGGGCTGGGAGCGGTGGCTCACACTTGTAATTCCAGCATTTTGGGAGGTCAAGGCAGGAGGATCACTTGAGCCCAGGAGTTTAAAACCAGCTTGGGCAACATAGTGAAACCCCATCTCTACAAAAAAACAAAAACATTAGCCAGGCATGGTGGTATGTCCCTGCAGTCCTATCTACTTGGGAGGCTGAGGCAAGAGGATCACTTGAGCCCAGAAGCTGGAGGCTGCAGTGAGCTATAACTGAGCCATTGCCTCTAGCCTAGGTCACAGAGTGGGACCCTGTCTCAAGACAGAAAAAAAAGAGAAAGAATCGTTGGCCAGGTGTGGTGGTTCACTCCTGTAATCCTAGCAATTTGGGAGGCCAAAGTGGGTGGATTGTCTGAGCTCAGGAGTTCCAGACGAGCCTGGGCAACACAGTGAAACTCTGTCTTTACTAAAATACAAAAAAATTATCCGGGTGTGGTAACATGCGCCTGTAGTCCCAGCTACTTGGGAGTCTGAGGCAGGAGAATTGAATTGCTTGAATACAGGAGGCAAAGGCTATGCCACTGCACTCCAGCCTGGGCAACAGAGAGAGACTCCGTCTCAAAAAAAAAAAAAAAAAGAATAGTAGCAATGTTCCTTCCTCAGGAGTGTGCTCCTGCTGGCCAAGGGCTTCCAGAGCTGTGAGCTGCTTTCCTAGACAGGAACACTGTCACCCAGGTGACAGGTAGCGTACAGGACTGAGGGAGGATGGACTAGCCCAGAGGCACCCTGGAGGTGTTGCAGCCACCAAGTTCATGTGAGACAGGCCACAGCTCCCTGTGGTGGGCCAGGCACTGGGAGGGGAGCAATGCAGGAATGTGCTTATACCTCACCCAACAGCAAACCATCCAACCTGAACCTCAGTCCCCTTCCTGCCTGGCCTGAGAAACATCTGGGGCCTGGGGGACTGCCAGGCCCAAGTTGGGACAGAAGTGTGTTGGGGGCTGTGTGTGGTGCAGCCAGGTGCGGGCACTGCCGCAGTTACCTCGATCAGCCAGGGCTTCAGCTTGTCGTCAATGATGATGTCGTAGCCATAGCATTCGAAGCAGTGCTTGTCATTGTTCATCACCGGCTGAGGAGAGAGTGACCAGTGGGTTACAGGGCCAGCGCCAAAAGGCGCAGCGGAGACCAACGCTTCAGAGACAAGCAGGATCGTCCCCACAGTCCTGACGTCCCACAGCAAGGGTTCCCATCCTCCACCCCAAAGGCTTCCTTCCCTGCTTCCCCTCTTCCTCCCACAGAGCTCAGAGACTGGGCACTTTCCTTGGCCTGACAGAGAGAACTGATGAAGCCATAACGGGCATCTCTGCATCTTACTCATCAGAGGCTTGATTAGTACCCAAGCCCTCTGCCGGCGTGAGCCTGTCATGAGAGTGGACAGACAGCCTGCTCCAAGCCCAGAACCCACAGTGACAGACTGCGTAGCCTTATCACAGAGAAACACAAACTGTCCACCAGGCTGCCCGTCGCCTGTCCCAGGCCCTTAGGGAGCCGGTGCCAGACCATTAACCTCTGTTCCCAGTGATAAATCTAAGTCCATTTACAAACGATTTTTTAGTTTCCTTTGTAACTTTCAATTCCATGTCACTGAGATACACCCTGGATTAACTGATCTCCAGATACATAAATAATATCACCTGTGGCTGGGTGCAGTGGCTCATGTCTGTCATCCCAGCACTTTGGGAGGCCAAGGTGGGAGGATCACTTGAACCCAGGAGTTTAAGACCAGTCTGGGCAACACAGCGAGACCCTGCCTCTACAAAAAATAAAAAATTTAGCTGGGTGTGGTGGCATGTGCCTGTAGTCCCAGCTACTCGAGACAGCTTGAGGCTGGGAGGAAGAGGAGTATGGAGAGGAGTCCTGGAGTGCAAGGAGCCATGATCGTGCCACTGCATTCCAGCCTAGGTGACAGAGCGAGAACCTGTCACTTAAAAACAAACAAGGGGAACGATCCAAGATGGCCGATCGCTAACATCTCGGGATTGCAGCTCGCAGTTAAAGCTCACAGAACTAGAGGACGCCACACTTTCAGACAAATTCTGGTCGCTCAGGAGCAGAAGATTCCCAGTGGAGGAGACACGCGG
>JAPYYA010005658.1:0-10592 GCA_028533165.1 Leontopithecus rosalia | reverse complement strand
ACTGGGAAAATGTGGCACATATACACCATGGAATATTATGCAGCAATCAAAAACGATGAGTTCGTGTCCTTTGTAGGGACATGGATGAATCTGGAGAACATCATTCTCAGCAAATTGACACAAGAACAGAAAAGGAAACACCATATATACTCACTCATAGGCGGGTGATGAACAATGGGAACACATGGACATAGGGAAGAAAGCACCACACACTGAGGTCTATTGGGGGAAATAACGGAGGGACGGGGGGGGCAGCAGGGGAGGGATGGCATGGGGAGAAATGCCAAATATGGGTGAGGGGGCAGAAGGCAGCAAAACACACTGCCACATGTGTACCTATGCAACTATCTTGCATGTTCTGCACATGTACCCCAAAACCTAAAATGCAATAAAAATTAAAAAAAAAAAAGAATGTCCCAGTAAGGAATCAACATCATCACTGACTGCCACACTTTTAGTACAACTAACACACCATCTATGGAATAATTACTATGTGTCAGGCAACATGCTGGCTCTTTTTCTTACATGATCTCTTGAATCATCACAGCAACCCTATAAGAAACCATTTATATTACTCCAAATTACAGATGAGGAAAAAAAGTTCTTATAGCAAGATTGAATAACTCGTCTAAGGTACATAATAGAAAATAGGAAGGCATCATTTGAATATCAGGCTTTCTATCTTCAGATCATTTGCTTTTTACACCTGCACTACATTGTCTGTCACCAAACTGATCTGATAAATGACCCAGATCACAATATTGATTGGCAAAAAGGGGGAGATATCTTATGGCATGGGCATTTTGTTGGACAGGTTGACCTGTGTCAACAAAGAAGGCCAGGTCAATTCCACGGCACAAAGACAGCATTGCAAGGGCTCGGGTCACACTGTGTCCTTCTTTCTGAATCCCTCTAACCAATTGAAAACAGGAAGAACTCACAAGATTGGCTACTATCTAGATTACTTTGTCCAGGGTCCTTAAAGGAGTGGGCTAAGCATTGGGATGGTGTCCTAGCAAGGAGGGTGGTTGCATGCCGGATCATCATACTATTATGAGTTAGCAGTTTCTGAGCATTACCATGCACCAGGCATTATGCTAAGTGCCATAATGTCTCACATAATCCTCATCATAACACCATGAAGTGGGAACACTTATATCCACTTATCTATGCAAGAACTGAGACTTAGTTTGAGTAACCTGCCTGGAGTCTTATGGAAAATGCTGCAGCTGTGATTCTAACCCAAGTCAATTTGAAGCTAAGCCAAGCTTCTCAACCTTGATCCTCTGTTACCACCATTTGAGGCAACCAATAAATGTGGCTGAATTGATTTGGAGATGAATTATCACCACCACCACCCTTTCCCAAATAATATGAGTGGCCTTGTGAATGTGTGGGCTCCCAGTCACCAGAATGGCTCACTTAGAGCCTGTCTAAGAGATCACACCTTGGGGAAGGTTGGACAAAACCATCCCTGCAGCCTCATCAGATCTATCAGATCTTTTGATTCAGTCAACTTCTAGGGTAAAAGCAGGGTAGTTTCAGACCATCTGGAGAGGCATATTGACAATTCTCAAAAAATCTTTGGTAGCTCTCTGAACTCTAAGAAGCACTTCTTAAGCAAACCTCTAAGCTTGTCCCCACCACCTTATGGTCTTTCTTTCTGAGACCAAATTGAAATGAGCTGGGAGCCAGGCTGAAGCACTCCTCCCCAGTGCCCCTCTTCACCATTCACTTCTGAGCACTCTTTCCTCACCTTTCTATGGAGAAGTCTCTCTCTTCCCAGTTGACCTCACCTCAGCTTAATCTTTCCCTCAATACTAAACTGCAAACATGGAAATTCAATCAAAGTGAAGGCTTCCTTTACCCCAGCAGGTTTCACAAGCATTTAATAAGTTTTGTGGACACATAAATAGATCATGAAGCAGCTAATAAGAATAACATTTCTTGCTCACGCCTGTAATCCCAGCACTTTGGGAGGCCAAGGCGGGTGAATCATGAGGTCAAGACATTGAGACCATCCTGGTCAACATGGTGAAACCCCGTCTCTACTAAAAATACAAAAAAATTAGCTGGGCAGGGTGGTGCCAGCCTGTAATCCCAGCTACTCATTAGGCTGAGGCAGGAGAATTGCCTGAACCCAGGAGGCGGAGGTTGCAGTGAGCCGAGATTGCACCATTGCACTCCAACCTAGGTAACGAGCAAAACTCCGTCTCAAAAAATAAATAAATAACATTTCTTGTCAAGACAGCCCTTATGCAGGAGGACTAGCACACACACACCAAAAAAAAAGATCATGGGAGAGAACCTCAGGAACGTTGACAGTACATGAAATAAGGTTTGCTTTTGGAGAAAAGGGAACAGAGAAGTTTTGAGATGAGAACATGCTGGAAACCAACAGACAAACAGTGAGTTCTTAAAGTGGGGAGGGGAATTGCAGGGGTAGAAGTTGTGACAGAGTTTCATCAGGCAAGGGAATGAATGCCTGCAATCCCATCACTTTGGGAGGTTGAGGGGATGATGCCTAGAGCCCAGGAGTTCAAGACCTGCCTGAGCAACATGCAAGACCCAGTCTCTACAATAAAAAAATTTAAAATTAGCTGGAATCACTTCCTGACTTCCCAGTTCTTTGAAAGGCAGGAGAATCCCTTGAAGCCCAGGAGGTTATTGCAGTGAGCTATGATCAGGCTGCTTAACTCCAGCCTGTGTGACACAGTGAGACCCTGTCTCAAAACAAAACAAAAAACAAAAACAAAAACAACAACCAAATCTCTATCTCATGGCAGCCTTGGGAGTAATTACAGCCCATAGGAAAATCAATCAGCAAGCTTTTACTGAGCCTTGGGGCACAATGGCAATGTGAAACCAAAAGACCAGGTCCCTTAGCAAGGAGAGTGCAGAGTACTGGGGAGATAAAAATAGAGCACTTGAAACAATCAGAGAGTAATTAATGCCAAATTGTCTGTTTCTGACTTAAGTAAAATGGGACTCCATAATGTGGAGGAAGCCTGGTGAGCTGAAATAGTCGGCCAGGCAGGGGTAGGAAAACCTCCCAGGCACCCGAGGTCTTGGGCATCTCATGCTTTGAGGAAGAGTCTATTCCTATGGGTTGCTCTGCTTGTGCAGTACACACAACTCAAACTTAACCACTATCTTGCCCTTCCAGAAGTTTTCAATTAAAAAACAGAACATAGCACTTGACCTATGGCAACTTTGCTAAATAAATTGATGAAAGAACATGTTATTGGAGTCCTAGGACTTTGTAGGGATAACTGAAGAAGCAAGGGAGCAGGACTGGCATGGTTGCAGAAATATTCTTGGGTCAACTGGATCCTTTCTGAGGGCAGGGACTTTGTCTTTCTTCCATATTTATTAAGCCCCTGCCTTTACAAAAAAAATATTGTTCTGGCCCTGAAAATGAAAGGTCTTGAGATGCAACAGATACAGTCTATGAGCTTCCAAATGGCTCATAAAAGAGCTCCCTTTAAAACTTAGAGCCATGCGCTAAACTTAGAGTCATGCCTTAGATGACTAGATATCATTCCCCTAATCACACATCTACTAAGTCGATCATAAATTCTGTAAATAATTTGCACCATGTGCTAGATAATGTGATACGTAGTAAAAATAAGCATTGAAAAAGTGTTTTCTTCTAAAAAGAGCTTATTGTCGGCTGAACACGGTAGCTCACGCCTGTAATCCCAGCACTTTGGGAGGCCAAGGTGGGTGGATCACCTAAGGTCAGGAGTTTGAGACCAGCCTAGACAACATGGTGAAACCTCATCTCTACTAAAAATATGAAAATTAGCCAGGCATGGTGGCTGGCACCTGTAATCCCAGTTACTCAGGAGGCCGAGGCAGGAGAATCGCTTGAATCCAGGAGATGGAGGTTGTAGTGAGCTGAGATCCCACCATTGCACTCCAGCCTGTGCAACAAGAGCAAAACTCCCCCTAAAAAAATAAAATAAAATAAAAAGAGGTTATTGTCAAGTGAGTAGAGAAACAGTAGCATATTTAGTGCAGTACATACTTACTCTCATGGCATGTTGTGCAAAGTGTGGAGATAGCTTAAGAAAAAGATCACCTAAGCTGTCCAGGGGAGTGAAGGCTGACCCCATAAAGGAAAAAGCATTTGAGTGGATTCTGAAGTGGGTCTGTCAGAGGCAAAGTGTGGTAAGGGGGAATAACCTGTAGGCAGGTGCACTGGAATGTGTAAAATCTGGATGCATGATAGGACATAGTAACACATTCTGAGAGCTGGGAATAACTGAGTACTACCGAAGCATAATGTTCTGAAGGGGGAGTAGTGGAAGATGACATTAGACAGGGCAGCTGTTGTCTGTCCAAAATCAGATTGTCTGTCCCCAGTCATCTGTCCCCAAAACCTACAGATTCTGGATGCCATGCCAATGGGCCAGACTGCATCATATTGAAGACTGAGGAGTCATTGAGGAATGAAGAATGGTTGAATAATGGGATCAGATTTGTGGATAAAAAAGAACTTTATCAGCTGCATGGAGGAAGGTGGGAGTAGGTTGGGGAAGGATAATGAGGCAGGAGACAGAGAGGCCAAACAAGTTTTCTCTGCAGCACTTCACACAAGAAAGAGACCATGAGAGCTTTGTTTCAGGCACAGGCAGTGGAGAAAGAATAACGGGGAGGGACAAGAAAGCTATTTACTTTGATTTCAAAGTCAACAGGACTTGGTTACCAATTGGATGTGGAGTGAGGGAGGCAGAGACCAGAATGAATGTGAAGGTGGCAGTGATGAGGGTCTCAAGCACCACCAAGCCTTCTTTTTGTCTTCATTCCACCTGAACTGCTGCTTCCCTAATGCATTCTCTTTCTCCTACAGGGCTTCTGGAACACTACAGCAGAGTAAAACTCCCCTGCAGCCTCCAGTTCTTCCTGGAATTCTGCACCCTCTTCCTGATTTAAACAGAAACTTGCTCTTACACAAGGGCGCTGCTTTGTCTGCTTTGTCTCCTCTGAGGGATGCTCATTCTCCCATCCCCAGTGCTAGCCAGAAAAGTAGCCCCAACAAACAACTTTAAAGTTTCCCAGTTCTGCTTCCAAGCCATGCTGTTCCAGTCCTAATGTAACCACTGCTTCTTTGAAACCCACACCTTCCTGCCATAGTCTTTCTTATAAGTGTCATTTTCCTCACTCATGGAAGACTTTAGGGCCTGGCTTCAGCTCCTCCCCTTTACCCCAAGACCTGCCATCATCCTGACTTCTGTGTCAATGAGGATGACGTGTCCAACAGTCAAGCTTCAGAGTGACATTCACAGCCATTCTACTTCACCCGCTCACACCTATGGCCACACTGGGTTTGTCCTCATCTGAAATGGTTGCATCTCCAAAATCTTTAACTCATTATGCACACTCTGACCACGTCTTATCCTTCCGTGTCTTCAACCCCTTTGCATTTACTGTGCCTACTCTCTAGTTTTAATAAGATCTCTAGCCATGTTGCCTCTCCATCTGTAGTCATCTCTCAGTCCACTTCTTCCTCAATTTCCTTCTCCAATTAGTCTAGAAAACAAAATATATTACTTCAACATTATATTTAAATTTTTTAAAAATATATTATTTGTAGAGATGAGGTCTCACTATGTTGCCCAGGCTGGTCTTGAACTCCTGGGCTCAAGCGATCCTACCACCTCAGCTTCTCAAAGTGCCGAGATTACAAGCATGAGCCACTGTTCTCATGCTTGTAATGATAATTGAACATCATTATTGTTCAATTATCCTTGTTTCTCATTCACTCTCATCTTTTGCTTTTCTTCAACCAAACCCCAATCCCTGACCAATCCAGCTATCTCTTGTTTTCCTTGTTCCTGACATTCCCTCTTGATTCTTGACTTTCCCTCTTGAGCCCAGACAGCTATCATGACCTACCAAATCTCATTCTCTTCTCAAACGCCTCTCCAGCAGGTTCCCTTCTCTCTATCCCCACCACCTCTCTCTTAGTTCAGGGTCTCAATAGTTTTGATCTATATTAATTCCACTCAGATCTAACTGACTAGTTTTGGAAGTGCAATTCAAGATTGTTTATTAAACTATACTCTCATCATATCTCAGTTTCATATCATATGATCTTCTGATCTTATCACCATAGCCAGAGTGATCTTTTTTTTTCTCTCTCTTTGGAGTGACCTTAAATATACAAATGTCAGGCTGGGTATGGTGACTTATGCCTGTAATCCTAGCACTTTGGGAGGCTGAGGCGGGAGGTCACCTGAGGTCAGGAGTTCGAGACCAGCCTGGCCAACGAGGTGAAACCTGTCTCTACTGAAAATACAAAGTTAGCCAGGTGTGATAGCACATGCCTGTAATCCCAGCTACTTGGGAGGCTGAGGCAGGAGAATTACTTGAGCCCAGGAGTTTGAGACTAGCCTTGGCAATGTAGAGACCTCCGTCTCTACAAAAAGTTAAAAAATTAGTGACGCATGGTGGCATGCATCTGTGGTCTCAGCTCCTCAGGAAGCTGAGGTGGGGAGAATTGCTTGAGCCCAGGAGTTCGAGGCTGCAGTGAGCAGTGATCATGCCACTGCACTCCATCCTGGTGACAGAGCATGATCTTGTCTCAAGAACATGTATATACATATCCATATATGGATATACATATACATATATGCCACTTGTGGATTCCACTTGGTGTCATATTCTTTTCCTTGGCTGCAGATATTATGTCCTCTGCCTGAAACATTTACCTCTTCCTTAACTAGCTATTCATTCTTCAAAACACAGCTGATGTCCAGCCCAGAACATGGCCATCTTCATATATGCTCGGTACCTAGTATCTTTACAAAAAGATCCTTCATATTTATTCTATCACCTGAGTGTTGATGTTCCTATGTGATCCTTGAGAATCTCTACTGTTATGCCTTTCCCATTTTGTAAATGTTTTGTTTACTTTTTCATCTTCTACACTAGACTGTGACCTTGAGTGTGGCAACATTACCTCTTTCACCTTGGCATGCTAGCACCCAACATAAGGCATGGTACACAGCAAGCATTCAATGTGCACTTGTAAATGAATGAATGAATAAATGGGCAGAGATCTGAGCTTCATCTCCTGTGCCAAACTATCTTGTTCTCCCAGCCTATCCTGAGGAGGTCCTGGACTGTTGCTCTCTTTTGAGGTCTTCTCAAGTATTAGCTACAGCCACTTCTGTCTGCCCTGGAAATGCTGGTGTCTCAGCCAACAAGTTTTTTTCTAAAGTACTTGTTATACTAACAAAGCCACTTTGCCTTTCAGTACAGGGGAATGAAGGGCGATGGGTCCTGCTGTTCCCCATGGCAGGCTTCCTTATCAGGGACCTGGGAGGAAGGTCAGGAAAGATGGGAATGTACTGTGAGCTCTTTGAAGGACCATACCTTGTGGCTTCCTTGAAATGCCCCCTTTAATGCCTACTAAAAAGGCCCCGCAGATTCCTAAGGCAGGCTTGTTGCAACATGAGTTGGAAGAATGTCACTTCTATGCCTTCATTCTCTCCCTGCTGTATCCTCTACACAGTTGTCAGATGTAATACCTTGAAATGTTGATGTGATCAGGCTGTTCACTTACTGGGAAGCCTTTGGTAGCTCCCCACTGCCTACAAAAGAGTCTAAAACCCCCAGTCTGTCATGCAAGACATCTTACATTTAGGTGGCATCCTACTTTTCCAGCTCCTCTGCACTTTGCACTCTGGCTAACATCTGCCTGGGTGGTCTAAGTGTTTTCTGGAACAAGCTACTTGCCTCCTTACCTCCATACCTTGGATTCCTTTGCCTCAGCCAACATCCAACATGAATGCCCTTCCCAGACCTTTCCACCAGATAACCTTAGGGAGCTGCACCCAACTTTCCTCTTCTGTCAAAGACCCCAGGTTTTCTTTACTCCTTCCCTGATTCCAACAGAAAGAAACACTCCTCTGTGCTCTGCCAGAGTTTTTTTCTTACTACACAAAGAGCCTTTATCATTCAACATTATACTTAGCCGCTCACATGTCTGTCTCCCTGGGCTGTATTAATTCCTCGATGAGGACTGCCATTTTGCAGCTGTAATGGAGGTGGTGGTGTGAGGGGGAATATATTGAACCTGTGAAGCTTATAATTTCTTTAATAATAAGATAGATGTTGAGGGGACTTTACTGCTTTAGCTTATAAAGAAAAGACCATTGGTATTGGAGTCAGACAGACACCAGCCCATCCCTTGTTTGGCGTGGTGTCTCAGCCTGTTTCCTTATCTGTAAAGTGGGAATCATAAGAACCTCAGAGGGTTGCAATGGGGATTAAATGCAATAACAAATGTAAACTCTCCAGTCTGTAATCTGGTATATGGTAAGTCATGAAAAAAAAAGAGTTAGTTTTGGCCCCCTTTCCAGTTTGTAGCTCTTCAATGTCTATACTTGAAAAGCTATTTAATAATATTATTTCATCCAGGCTCTAGTCTCAGCCAGTCTTGTCTTCTGATTTTCAGATTCTTAGTATGACTTTGATCACTGCCCTCCTTGAGATGCCCTTTAGCCTCTGCACTTCCTTTTCAATGAATTGTGATCCTTTATTGGTAGAGACTTTTCAAATAGTAGTAATAGGCTGGACACAGTGGCTCATGCCTGTGATCCCAGCACTTCGGGAGGCTGAGGTGGGTGTGTCATTTGATGTTAGGAGTACTAGACCATCCTGGCCAACATGGTGAAACCCAGCCTCTACTAAAAATACAAAAATGAGCTGGGCACGGTGGTGCATGCCAGTAACCCCAGTTACTAGGGAGGCTGAGGCAGGAGAATTGCTTGAACCCAGGAGGCAGAAGTTGCAGTGAGCACAGATCATGCCACTACACTCCAGTCTGAGCAACAGAGTGAGGATCTATAAAAAAAAAGTAGTTGTAGTAATAATAATAATAATAATACATAGTAATGAGTAACACTAAGAGTCAGGCTCAGTGCTAAGCTCTTAATATGCAGTAGACTTGCTACCTCTGTAACTGAGACATTGTCTCCATTTCACAAATGAGGAAGTGAAATTTGGACTGTTAAAGTAACTTCTTGGTAGTGGAATAGATAGAAAGTGGTAGGTCCCATTGCAAAGGTAGAATCCATGACCATCCGGTCTAAAATCCCTGCCCTCAGGGGCATAATTCTAACACTGCATGGGGTCATCCCGTGGCCATTTGGCTTGCCATAGAGAGGTCAGAGGCAGCACTGAGGGCACCTCATGGGCTGTGAGTGGGCTGTCTGTGATGACGTCTCAGTGCATGTGTTTGGGCACTGGGACATCACAGAATGAGAGGCAACCGTACCAGCCCCAGACAGAATGTGCCCTGAGAGGCAGGGAGAGTCAGGCATCCTTCTCCCTCTTTTTTGAAGCACAGTCACCGGTATTCATGCACACTCTTGTGTTATGGCCCAAATGCTAGCAGCAGATGTGTGATCAGGTGATTGGCCTCAGAAATAAAGTAATCTGAATGAGGATGGGACTTCCCAAGAGCAAGTGATGGTGTCGTTCAGGGACGAGCTGTGCCATGCTGTAGCTTTCCAGGAAAATGTATTTCTGTGGAATTCGTGATGATATCCTTTTTAACATTTTTCATTGCATCTATTTGGATCTTCTCTCTTTTCTTTTATATTAATTTGGCTAGTGGTCTATTTTATATATATATAATATATATTATATATATAATATATATTATATAATATAATATATATTATATATATTATATATAATATATTATATATAATATATATTATATAATATATATATTATATATAATATATATACACATATATACGTATATATATACATATACATGTACACATATATACATATATATGTACACGTATATATACATGTATATATATATTTTTTATTGCATTTTAGGTTTGCGGATACATGTGAAGAACAAGCAAGATAGTTGCATAGGTACACATGTGGCAGTGTGACTTGCTGCCTTCCTCCACTTCACCTATATCTGGCATTTCTCCCCATGCTCTCTCCAACTCCCCACCCCCCCACTGTCCCTCCCCATTCCCCCCAACTGACCCCAGTATGTAGTGCTCCACTCCCTGTGTCCATGTGTTCTCATTGTTCAAAACCCACCTAGGAGTGAGAACATGCGGTATTTCATTTTCTGTTCTTGTGCCAGTTTTCTGAGAATGATGTTCTCCACGTTCATCCATGTCCCTACAAAGGACACGAACTCATCGTTTTTGATTGCTGCATAATATTCCATGGTGTATATGTGTCACATTTTCCCTGTCCAGTCTATCATCGATGGGCATTTGGGTTGATTCCAGGTCTTTGCTATTGAAAACAGTGATGCAACGAACATTGGTGTGCACGTGTCCTTACAGTAGAACAATTTATAGTCCTTTGGATATATACCCAGTAATGGGATTGCTGGGTCAAATGGAATTTCTATTTCTAGGTCCTTGAGGAATTGCCACACTGTCTTCCACAATGGTTGAACTAATTTACACTCCCAACAGCAGTGTAAAAGTGTTCCTATTTCTCCAGCATCCTCTCCAGCATCTTTTGTCTCCAGATATTTTAATGATCGCCATTCTAACTGGCATGAGATGGTATCTCAATGTGGTTTTGATTTG
>JAPYYA010005657.1:0-10592 GCA_028533165.1 Leontopithecus rosalia | reverse complement strand
TCTGTCCATGCGGGTGTCCGTCCCTGCACTGGTGGGCACGCTCTGTCCATGCGGGTGTTCGTCCCTCCACTGGTGGACACGCTCTGTGGGGTCAGGACCAATTTATGATTTTGATCCCATTAGTCTATAGCCTAGTACTGAACACACAGTAAATGCTTAGAGAATGAAACTCAGTTATTTTCACTCACTCCTCCAATGAGGATGGATTCCAGGCATCCCCAGCCTGATCTAGCACAGTTCCCTGCCTGGCCGGCAGCTCTGGACCCCTACCCTCCTGCAATTCCTCAGCTCCTCTGAACCCCGCAGAGACCTTCCTTCCATGCTTCTCCTCCCTGTGAAGGCACCTACAGGAGGCACAGAGCTGGCGCCTTCCTCTCAAGGCGCCCTTGCCTTTTGCTGCCCTTGCTGACCTTCCTGCTTGGACCGAGGCACATCACGGTTTCATCAGAGCACACATGACAAAATGACCCTCTCACAAAACATCCTATGGAAGCCAGCTGGCTGTGACCGCTCCCTCTGCATCCGCTGGCGGGCATGCCTGCCACTAGGGAGGTGCTGTGTGCTCAGCGACACTGGCCTCAGGCCCAAGACCCTGTAGCCACCACCCAATTCCGACAATTCCAATGGAGAGGAGAGGCGTTCACCGCCCTTGGTCTCTCTCCGAGGCTTCCCCGCTTGGGGGAGATGTGCAACCCCCGTGGCCCAGGGCCCAGGCATTCACCTATGTCCTGTGAAGGCTGGAGTCCCCAGGAGTGACAGCTCTCTATTCCCTTCCAGGCAGCCGAGGGGATCCTGGGCCCCCAGGACCACCTCCCATCATCCTGCCAGGAATGAAAGACATCAAAGGAGAGAAAGGAGACGAAGGGCCTATGGGGCTGAAAGGATACCTGGGCGCAAAAGGTGAGGCTTCTGACCCGCCCCCCGGGGCTCTTCTCCCTGCTGCCCCGGCTGGCACCTGCTCCTACGCCCTCCGTCTCCAGGACGCCCATGCCGGTTTCCCCGTGCTTTTTGTCTCTGGGTGCCCTGCGTGTCCACAGCCGGTGCAAGGTTGTTCTCTGATGCCAGAGTAACCCCACCTTCCCGTCTTCAGATTCTCAGCACTTAAGACAGCAAAATGCATCTGGGCTGCAAAATTGAAAACTTCAGGAGGGCGGGCACTGCGTCCTCACCAGAGTGTTACAGGCCAGGGTCTTCCTGCAGGTGTCCAAGGAATGCCAGGCATCCCGGGGCTGTCAGGGATCCCTGGACTGCCGGGGAGGCCCGGCCACATCAAAGGAGTCAAGGGAGACATTGGAGCCCCCGGCATCCCTGGTTTGCCAGGATTCCCTGGGGTGGCCGGCCCCCCTGGAATTACAGGATTCCCAGGATTCACAGGAAGCCGGGTGAGTGGGTGTCTTTTGCTGCCCTTGCTCTGTGAGCCCCTCTCCCGTTTGCTTGTTGATGAACATGCTTTGGTCTGCTGTTTGCTAGGGCGAGAGTGTCAGTGGCAGGTTCAGAGCAGCCTCGGGCTTGGCGGGGTCCACACAACCCCGTAAGGCGCTCCTGCACATGGACACCGTGGGGATGTGCTGTGGGTCCACCCAGCTGCTGTGGCCCTTCTGTGGGCTTGTGCTGGGTGAAGCACGCTGTCTGCATTTTCCATGAGGGCCTTGAGAGAATGAAACTCAAATCTCCTGAGCTCAAAGCTGTAAAGTTGAGCACGTCGGTGACACCAGGCCTGAGAGCCCATGGCTGAATCAAAGGGTGGCCCTGGGGCCGGGCAGCCCGGCTTCCTGTCCAGCCGCCACTCACCCAGCCTTTGTTCCGCAGATGTCTGTTGAACACTTGATGTGGGCCAGACACGCTGCTGTGATGGTAACGATGCTGACCCCGACCCTGGGCGCCCGCACTTCTCCACACCTTCTCCCTCAGCTGCAGGATGAGGGTGGCAGCTACCTTGCAGTTTTCTTGAGTGCTGTATAGACAGTGTACGTAACATGACACAGTGTGGCTCCCCACAGATTGCGTCTCCTAGAATTCCATTTCTAGCCCCTTTCATGTAAAGATAGTGTATTCTCACAGTCCCCAGCACATGGCTGGCCTTCCCAGGGGAATGGGCACATTGGGAGCAGATCAGAGGTCTGGGTCCCTAGGTGTGATCCCTTAGTGGCAGGCCCAGATCTGCCCTGTGTGTCCGGCCCACCTTGACGTACTGGATTCTTCAGGGGTCTTCCTCCCCTCACCCCCAAAACCTGCAGCTGACAGGGTCTTCTAGCCGATCTTGTGTGCACTATTCGGCTCACTTTAAAAAAGAAAGATGCCAACCAGGTGCAGTGGCTCATGCCTATAATCTCAGCACATTGGGAGGCTGAGGCAGGCAGTCACTTGAGGTCAGGAGTTCAAGACGAGCCTGGCCAAAATGGTGAAACCCCGTCTCTACCAAAAATATAAAAAATTAGCTGGGTTTGGTGGTGCACGCCCATAATCCCAGCTACTCATGAGGGTGAAGCAGGAGAATCACTTGAACCCAGGAGGCAGAGGTTGCAGGGAGCTGAGATCATGTCACTGCACTCCAGCCTGGGTGACAGAACAGGACTCGAGTAACATTTTACCTCCACACGCGGGCAGCCGTGACAGAGTGCTGCCCGTCCTCTATGTCTGTGAGTAACATTTTACCTCCACACGCAGGCAGCCGTTGCTGCCCGTCCTCTATGTCTGTGAGTAACATGTGAGTTAAAATTCACAGCTGTGCATTTCAGATGAGTGCGCATGGCTGTATTTAAGTTATGCCTCAGAAAAGTAAACTTTGAAAAAGAAAAATAGAGCATCATCTAACCAAAGGTACAGCCTATGGATACCCTCCCCCGTCCTCGCACAGAGGAACTTTTTTTTTTTTTTGGAGACAGAGTCTGGTCCTGTGGCCCAGGCTGGAGTGCAGTGGCATGATCTCGGCTCACTGTAACCTCCACCTCCCAGGTTGAAGCAATTCTCCTGCCTCAGCCTCCCAAGCAGCTGAGATTACAGGCACCCAGCACCATGCCCAGCCTATGTTTGTATTTTCAGTAGAGACAGAGTTTCACCATGCTGGCCAGGCTGGTCTCAAATTCCTGACCTCAGGCGACCCATCTGCCTTGGCCTCCCAAAGTACTGGGATTACAGGCACGAGCCACCGTGCCCGGCCTAGCTGTGTTAATATTGCAGCAACTCATGTTAGGCCATGCTTGGGCATCAGTACTACAGCACTGAAGTCTCAGTGGCTCCAAGGTAAACCAGAATGCTCAGGCTCCCTCTGGGGAGGAAACCACTCGAAAACTAGGGTTTCCAGGAAGCCACAGATCAACCCAGGCATCTTCCCAATCTCCTCAGCAGCCGCCTGTGTCGTTCTGGAGAAGTTTCCCACCGTGCACGGAGGGAAATGCACAGCTCCATGTCTGTGTTATAATCTAGAGAGTTGGTTCTGCCATCTGGCTGCCCAAGTTGAAGTCCCAGTTCTGCAACTTGCTGGCTAAGTGACCTTAAGCAAAACTTTTCTGTGCCTCAGTTCCCTTGTCTGTTGAATGGGAAGTAATGGTGCCTACCTGGCAATGTTTGTTTGTTTTTGTTCTGAGATGGAATCTTGCTCTGTTGCCCAGGCTGGAGTGCAGTGGCCCAATCTCAGCTCACTGCAACCTCCACCTCCCAGATTCAAGCAATTCTCTGCCTCAGCCTCCCAAGTAGCTGGGATTACAGGAGCCTGCCGCCATGCCCGGCTAATTTCTGTATTTTTAATAGAGATGAGGTTTCACCATCTTGGCCAGCCTGGTCTTGAACTCTTGACCTCAGGTGGTCCACCCACCTCGGCCTCCCAAAGTGCTGGGATTACAGGTGTGAGCCACTGCGCCCAGCCACCTGGCAGGGTTTTCATGAGATGTGAATATGCTCTCAAGACAGGGTCCACCATGAGTGCCTGGGAAAACATGACAGAGCAAGGATGTGGTCAGAGTCACCACCGCCGCTGTGATGGAGGCCTGGGCCACTGATGTTCTTAATTATGATGCATTTGCCAAGCTTGTTTCATTTCATTGCTTAGTAGTTCCATACGAGCAGCAAGGCCAGGAACAGTAGGAGGCGGAGGAGGGAGAATCACTTGAACCCAGGCGTTCAAGACCAGCTGGGACAACATAGCAAGACCCCGTCTCTACTAAAAATTTAAAAACTATTAGCCAGGCATGATGGCTTGCACCTGTAATCCCAGCTACACAGGAGGCTGAGCCCAGGAAATCAAGGCAGCATTGAGCTGTGATCACGCTTCTGTACTCCAACCTGGGTGACAGAGCAAGATCCCGTCTCAGAAAAAAAAAAGAACAGCTGCACAGACTGCCTATGATACACACTGAAAAACTCTGCAAAAGGACAAAATCACAAACTTTGAGTATTACTGTTAGCGTACTGGATAGTTAAATAGGTGTGCTACCTTCAGAGTTACAACTGACTTCACAGCCTTTTGACATGGTTCACGTCTGTCTCCAGGGTGACAAGGGTGCCCCGGGAAGAACAGGCCTGTACGGTGAGGCTGGCCAGACTGGTGATTTCGGTGAGTGTTGCCCGTCCGGTGAGAACCGGGAGTCCACAATTCAGAGCTCTCTGAGCATGTGAGGCAATGTCAGACCTGCAAGTGCTGTTAGTTATTTTAAAGCAAATTATTTTTGTTAGGAATATAACAAAATAGAAGTTGCAAAACTCATGACCTCCCAACGGGAAGCCCTGTTCTTAGCCATCTTTTCTGCACATAACAGGTGATATCGGGGACACTATAAATTTACCAGGAAGACCAGGCCTGAAGGGGGAGCGGGGCGCCACTGGAATACCAGGTACGCAAGTTATTCTCCATTTCTTCATCTTCAACAGCAGCCCTGAGCCTTTGCCAGGAGCCCGACTTGCCAAACAGATCAAATTTGGTGACACCCAGAAAGCGCTTGACAGTGAATGAGGTCTTCAAGCCCAATGTGCAAGAAAGACCGTCGTTTTTAATTAAGTTAAAGTGAAGGCAAAATCAGGACGTCTTCCTCTCTCTCTGTCTCTCCTTGGTACTGAAAATAGCCAGAAGGGACACTAGGTGGATGAGAGTCACTGCAGTTCATAAATCGTAACTGTTGAAAAGCTAGCTAGCGTCCTGGCTCCCGGAACACCTGAGGCCGTGCAGCAGGTGGCCGCTGACCGGAGCTTCTCAGAAACAGCCAAGGGTCCAGGAAACAGGGCGTGGGAGTCAGGCTGTCTCTTAGGAGAGAAACTAAGGCAGCTGCCCAGCCTGAGCAAACTGGAGGGGTGGGTCCTGGGATGACACAGTACCTCCCTTCCCTTCTACACCCTGCTGAGGTTCCATTCCCCAACTGCCTGCAGTGACATCTCAAGGGGCCTGTGATAGTTTCCTTCTCTCTGGAGATTTTCTTTATGGGAGACCCCACACTGCTCAAGGTGCCGGAGCCCCAACTGCTTGTAGGGCTGGCCTTGGTGGGAGGGAAGGGGTCTGTCTGGGGTTGGCCAGTGGGGGTCTTCTGGGCTACTTCTTTGTCTAGAAATTGCTCTAGAATGGAAAGACGTGTTCAGTTGTGCACAGGATCGGCGCGCTGCCACTGGAAACAGGCGCCCGCATTTACCAACCATCCCGGGCTCCTTCGTTACCTGTGCCCTGCACTCCCAGTGGCTTCCTCCCAGGTGACAGGGAGCTGTGCATGCTGAGCCATCGGGCACTTGGCTGGCTGTGTCCCCCACCCTAGGCCATGACTCTGGCCGTCAGGTTTATAAAGACAGAAACAAGGACCATCCTTGCCCTGTGACTTCACTTGTTCAACTGAAAATGTGTCAGGGAAGGGATGCTACCCCTCCCCGTAAGAATTATTTTCGCTCAAGCCTGTAATCCCAGCACTTTGGGAGGCCGAGGCGGGTGGATCACGAGGTCAAGAGATCGAGACCATCCTGGTCAACATGGTGAAACCCCGTCTCTACTAAAAATACAAAAAAATTAGCTGGGCACGGGGGCGTGTGCCTGTAATCCCAGCTACTCAGGAGGCTGAGGCAGGAGAATTGCCTGAACCCAGGAGGCAGAGGTTGCGGTGAGCCGAGATCGCGCCATTGCACTCCAGCCTAGGTAGCAAGAGCGAAACTCCGTCTCAAAAAAAAAAAAGAATTATTTTCGCTGTTACCCTTTGAACATTTTGTTCTTTGTCGAACTCTGGGCCCAGAAAGGCCTTGGAGTGGGCCTCCCCGGTGTCCATCACCAGGAGACAGTATCTCAGAGCTGCGGTCCCACAGCAGAAGGGTGGGGCCGGCTTTGCCCAGCATTCTTGGGGGTGTCCTCTTTTCCCTAAGACAGTGAGGGGCGCATTGGTGCTGCCTTGGAGACTGGCTAGTGCAGGCTCAGGGGGGCAAGTAGGTTCAAAATCAGCTGAGGACGGAGCACGGCAAGGTGCCTCTCTCCACTCCAGGAGGAGCAACAACGGGCTTTGCCCGTCCTGGAGCCCACAGACGGGCACAGTGTCTGTCTGTTCCAAGCAGTGTGTCTGTGGTTCCAGGTCTGAAGGGATTCTTTGGAGAAAAGGGAACAGAAGGTGACATTGGCTTCCCTGGGATAACAGGCGTGACTGGACTCCAAGGCCCTCCCGGACTTAAAGGTCAAGCAGGTAAAATCTGCGGCCACACCCCCTTCCTCAGGCAAGCCCTCCTGAGAACCCAGGACAAAGGCAGCCAATGTTGTCACATTCCTCCAGTCACACCCAATCCTGGATGCTCACTCGTGCCTGCTGCTCGCTCAGGAGCCTTCCTTAGGGCCTATGGCATGGAGAGAACAGCCACCTGGGCTGGGGGGAGACCTGAGAATTGGGGAGAATCAGGGGGATGGACAAGAAGTGCCTCTTCGGCCGAGCCTCTGTCTCTCGTATAGAAGCCAGCAGTGTGTGAGGGATCCCTGCATGACTGGAAGGTACAGAACCCCCTCCCAGGTTAGAGAAGGAGAGTGGACAGTGAGCTGGCTTCCTGCGTGGCTGCTGCAGCTTCCAGCTGTTTACCCAGCACTGGGGAACACCAACAGACTCATCTACGCAGGCGCTACCTCCTGGTCCTCTCCAGACATCCATCTGGATAATAGGGCGAGAATTAAAACTACACGCTGTTTTCTTTCTGGCAAGGCTGAGCAAATCCTATTGAAATTGCATGTGGGCTCTAAGACCACCTGAATCTCCAGCTTGAGGGACAGTTCTAAGCTCTCATCCAACTGGCATTGCAGTTCCTCTGGCCCTCAGCCCTTCCCAGAGCGGCTGCCCCTCCCGCCAGGACCTCACCAAATGATTTCCAGGGTGTCCTGTGTGCTCAGACTTAATGTGTTCACTCCCAGGCTTTCCAGGGCTGACCGGGCCACCAGGGCCTCAGGGAGAGCCCGGGCGGATTGGACTACCTGGTGGCAAAGGTGATGATGGCTGGCCGGGAGCTCCAGGCTTACCAGGTAAGGCCATGGAAAGCACGCTGTCACCCAGAGCCAGAGTCGTGGGCTGTGCGGGAGGCACCGCTGAGCACGTCAGCCTATCTTGGGGCAACTTCTAAGGCCCATCCGAGAGCAAAGGCAGGTTTGCTGTGGCTTACGGCGGCCTACACCAACACAGCAGCACAGGGGATGCTGGTGCCCCAGGCCACTGGGAATCAAGCCAGATGCACAGATCTGCCAGGCTTCACCTCCGAGCCGCCCAGGGAGGCTTCAGGGTCCACCTGTCATCGCCACACGGGGATGCACCGCAAGATCAGGGTGCGGGAGCAGCCCCAGTGTCCCACAGTGCTGCACAGGCCACCCCAGGGCCCCTCACAGCCCCCTTGCAGCCCCGAGACAGGCCACCCTGCCATGCTCACTGCCCACATCACAGAAGGAGTTGCCACCTGTTTGCTGTGTCCTGCTTCAGAAGTATTCACCCTCAGAAACCAGAGGGAATGGAAATGACAGGGGTTATTTGTCCCAAGCAGCTTTTACAAACTGAACGTACAGCAGTGGCCAAGCGTCAGGAAAAGGCATGGGACATGTCACTCCCCAGCCCGCTTCTGGCCTAGCGAGTCTGCAAAAAAGATTCCATGAAAGGTGTTCAAGTTCAGTGGTTTTCTAGATGGCATAAGCGTGCTTAGATAACATGCTGTGTAAGTCGAGCGTGTGGCTTAGCTGCTTCCTATTCGTGAGGCTCTAGCAGGATTGTATGTATGGGTGACAGTATCAGGTGACAGTTCCAGAGCCAAGGAAACACATCTGAATTACCTTGAGTTTCTCCCACCCAGACCCCCTGTGCCATCCTACACATGAAATAACCGTGAGTGGCACCCCACAGGTTTTCCAGGACCCCGCGGGATCAGCGGCTTACACGGCTTGCCAGGCACCAAAGGCTTTCCGGGATCCCCAGGTACTCTGCGCCAGCCCAGCCCCGAGTCCCACACAGAGACGTGGAGGGTGGGGACTCTGCGCTGCGTCTGCCCTCCAGACTTCAGGGAAGGAAGGGTCTTAGAGAGCAGGGCGGGCTTCCTGCAGGACGATCATCCCTGAGGGACAGGTCCAGGCCCTGAGGTCCTCTCCGCTGCTGAGATGTGGTCCCTTAGAATCCGTTTCTCAAGCCAGTCACTGTGCTGAATGGACCCATCAGGCTTTTAGACAGACGGAGAAATACAGGACTTGCTGTTTCAGCAGGTTTCAAAAGATAACCTCGTTTTCTTTTCAGTTTATACAAATTATTTATGTTAAGTAGAAGAAAAAAATGAACACATTTAAACTCATGTAAAAAATTAACACATTTAAGAGGGAAAAAAGCACCCATAATCCTAAAGCTGCTTTTAGAATGTGCTCTTTGTAGATATTTTACATCACCAAATATCGCTGTCTCTGCAGGTGATTTGTATGTGTGTATTTTACATGTAAATTCCAGTTCCAGTGGGCATGTGGCAGGAAATCCTTGTCAAGTTGTTTTGCTGTTTCCTGCCACAATGGCGTTGAGTGCCCAACGTGAGAACGGGGAAGACTTTAGATAGTGTTTGCTTTGAAAACCTAATTAAGGCAGAGCCCGAAGAACAGCCCCCAGGAGCCAAGAGGCCTGGAAAGGGCCCCAAGTCTTTGACCCACTGTTTCTGTGAATTTGGACCCTCTGATAGGCCTTCATTTTCTTATCCATAAAGCCAAGGGCTTCCACTGTAATCTCTGTAAGATCCCTTCCAAATCCCAGCCCCTGTGACCCGGAGACCATATACTGTTTTGCAAGCTGAAATCCCCGTGGCTGCCTCAGTTTCTCTGCCTTTGAGGCACCCCAAACTGCTCTTTCACTTGGGAAAGTCAACTGTCCAGCTGGAAACACTGGCCTCAGCCGCTGTGGTGACCCTTCCGCAGGTGCTGACATCCACGGAGACCCAGGCTTCTCAGGTCCTCCTGGGGAGAGAGGTGACCCAGGAGAGGCCAACACCCTGCCAGGCCCTGTGGGAGTCCCAGGACAGAAAGGAGAACAAGGAGCTCCAGGTGAGGCCACACACTCCCAAGCAAACACTGCCATCCACATAACCAGAACACACCCAGAGGTGGGGCCATGGAGCGTCTGTGGGGTGGGAGAGGCTGCACAGAAGTGCAGGGAAGAGTGGTTTTCGGGGGAGGACTTCCTGTGGCACAACCTCTCGGCTGGTCTTCAGTTTGTTAGGCAATTTATTTTGTCCCATCAGTGTTGGTGAGGCACTGACCGCCCATCCTGAGTAGCTGCTAAGCGCTCTGGCCTAGAGACCCCTTCAGACCCTCTGTGCACCCAGGGCACTGGCGCGGGCCTTGCCGTGACAGCCACTCTGAGTACTGAATGCTCGAAGAAATAAATACATTAAACCGCCTAGCAGAGCCACACTGACCCATACTTGGGTAGGAAATAACCGGAAACCTGTCTCCCCACCCCACAGCCTTCCTGGTCTCCAGCCAAGGTGGGCTCAAGTTTTTCATGGCAGTGAGAAACATTCCTAGATAAAAACAGAAACCAGGACTTTTCTGGGAGCCAGTCTGCTAAGGGTGTTGTGGTCTCACTGTGCATGAGCCCACAGCCCCAGAGTCTGCCCCTGAGATCCATGGGCCCCTCCCACAGCCCGCCCACCCCACCAGCTTGACCACGGGCATCTCCTGGCTCAGGTCCGGAAGGTGGGAAGCGCACCTGGATGGAGGTCCTGGGCACCCTGGGCTTCACAGTGGCAACAGAAACTCTCTGGCTTCCATGCACAAAGGTCAGAGCTTTTCTAGTGCCAGTTCCCTGTGAAGCTAGAACCAGACACCCCACAAGAGAGGAAGTCAGATCCAAGGAGTCCAGCAACTCTGGCTTCTCCTGAGTGCAGGGATATCTCAAGGCTTGCGGATCACATCTGACCCGCCAGGATCTGCTGCCTGCCCTCTTCCCTCACCAGCAGCTGGAAATTCCAGAATCCCCTAGCCACCGAGCTCCACAGCACTGATCTGAAGACAGGAGAAAGAGGAGGAGCTCTGCTAACAAGAGCCAGACTACCCTGGGAGGCTGCATGGTGCTGCCAGAGCCCCAGTCAGGGTGAGGATCTAGGGTCAGTCCACCAGCACAGCCTCAGCCAGGGTGAGGATCTAG
>JAPYYA010005656.1:0-10594 GCA_028533165.1 Leontopithecus rosalia | reverse complement strand
CTCAGCTATTTCCTTTTATATAATCCTTTATACATCATATATTTCTTTATAGATTAGGACTTGAAGAATCCCTTTATATAATCCTCTATATGTAATCATATAATAGTTGATAGTATGAGTGCCTAAAGAATATTTCCCTACATATATATACACATAATTATATCTTAGTTCATAGTCAGAGGAATGCCTAGAGTGGACACAGTACGGAGCATGAATTAAGGAATAAGCAGCTTATCATCGGAGGAATGCCTAGAGCAGACACAGCGCAGAGCATGATTTAAGGGAAAACAGTTATGCCAGGACAAGAATCCATGGCCCAGGCGGCAGCGTTCAGTATCGTAAAGATCCCCGCTGTATGGCAGGCTTGGGGCGAGAGCCACTCCTCCTGATAAAGGAGCTGTAGGACCTTGCTCCAGTTCTTGGTGAAGGCTGCCCTCAGACCAGCAATCCACCTTGGTGACTGTGAACTTTATCAGCTCTTGCTGCTGTGCTGCTTGAAAAGCATCTTCCCATAGAACCCACTGGAAGCTGCCAGCAGGTGGCGGTAACCCTGACAGCTCTGTCACTGCTGTGACTTAAAGCATCCTCCTATAAATCTTCTTAGAAGCAGTTTGCCCATAGATAGAAGTATTGCACCCTGCACCCTCTTCACTGCGCACTGCCCACCTTCAAGCCTCGGTGACCTAATGGGGGTGGACCCCTTACTGCACACGGCCCTTGCGTTGATGGGAACGGGCCCCTTGCTGTGCACTGTCCACCTCCTGGCCTCGGTGACCTAATGGAGGTGGACCCCGTATTTTATTGCTCACGACCCTATCACTATCCTTAAAGATGACTTCACTCCCTGCCCTGCCCCCTAACCTATATACAATAAATACTCACGCTTCTGGACATTCGGGGCCTCGCCTGACTCCGCTCATAGGTGGCGTGGCCCCTGAGTCCAGCTGCGTTTTCCTTGTACTTCTGTGTCCTGTCTCTTTATTTCTCGGATCCTGCGCCTCAGCACAGCATAAGGCTCACCCCACGACTCTGTGGGGCCCTCAGCCCTGCACCTGACCTCATGATCCGTCTGCCTGGCCTCCCAAAGTGCTGGGATTACAGGCATGAACGACAGCGCCTGGCGGAATTTCTAAAGTAACAAAGTCTGTTACAGTATTTCCTCTGCTGTGGTAAATCTCTAAAGGTGAGTGGATTACAGAACACTCACCTGCCACGTGTACACCTGTGCCTGGGAGTTTTCTCAGGCTTGTTGGAGGGAGCTTGGACAGCAGGACTGCTCCCTAAGTCAAGAAACTGGAACTGGTGGAAATTTAAGGCCCAGAGGTGCTGGGGAGGGAGCAGGGAGACAGAGTCATCCCTGTCATGAGGACATGAGGGGTTTGAGTCCCCATCCCACTGCCACCCAGGTGTGGCAGGCAAGGACAGCTTCAGGCGGACCTCAAGGGCAGAGGCCCAGCTGGGAGAGGGCCTCCCCTGCAGGGGCCTGAGGCTGGGGGTTGCCTGCCAAGCAGTCAGCCAAGAGAGGCTCCAGCCAGCAGGGTGCCTGAGACCAGCCCAGAGAGAAAATAGGGGCAGGTTCCCAGAGGCACTGACTCCAGCTGACCCGGAGGGGCCCTGGGCAAGGCACGCTGGGAGGCTGTGGGTGTGGGAGGACGGGTCTGTTAGGGAGGGGCCCAGGGCAATGGCAATGGCCATCGGTGCTCAGACCTGGGATTTCACCTGGGGCCCTTGTTGGCTTTGTCATCCTGACCCCTCTGCCAGATCCCACGATTGAAAGGAGACAGCAGGGATGGAGGGCCCCCCTCTGCTGCACCTTGGGCCTGGGGGCGGGTGAGGCATCTGGAGGGTGGGTTTTCTGGAGCGGGGAGGAGGAAGGACAGAGGAGCAGGGTCCAAGGTCCACAGAGGAAGAGCAGGAGGCCTGTGGGGACTTCGACCAAAGTTCTCTGCCAAGGCAGGGCAGGGCCATAACGGCAGGGACGTCCAGGCCAAGCTCCACTCAGGAGCTGCATGCAAAACGGGAAGCTGAGTCAGGCTGAGTCTGGGGGAAATAAAGGTTTTAATAATAGATTTGAATGTGATTGTTTGTGTTAGGAAATTTGAAAACCGTGAAGGAAAGCATAATATAGCATCCTTAGTTCACGTTGTTAAGCAAATATAAGTATCAAATATCAATCTGCTCTTCCCTTTTTTTTTCTTTTAATTGAGATGGCATCTCCCTATGCCGCTCCGGCACTCCAGTGGCATGATCTTGCCTCACCGCAACCTCCGCCTCCCAGGTTCAGGCAATTCTCCTGCCTCAGCCTCCCAAGTAGGTGGGACTACAGGCACACGCCACCGTGCCTGTTTTTTCTGTAATTTTAGTAGAGACGGGGTTTCACTGTATTAGCCAGGATGGTCTCAATCTCCTGACCTCGTAACTGGCCCGCCTCAGCCTCCCAAAGTGCTGGGATTAGAGGCCTGAGCCACCGTGCCAGCCCTACAATTCCCGTATTTTAATGCACCTTAGCTGAGCTGAAATAAACATTTTATGCATGTTTGTGACGGGAGCATCAAACCACCGTAGCACACGTTTACCTGTGTAACAAACCTGACTCTGGAAGACTGGGGATTCCTCAGGTGATGCCTGTGGAAGGTGTGTGTGAGGAGGAACAGTGTTTCTGCAGTGCAACTGGAATGCTGAGAAAGTCACTGAAAAAGCGCACAGCTGTGCAGACGCTTGAAGTGACACCTCAGAAGGGTAACACCTGTGACCTGCTGACAGATTGTCTTTTTTTTTTTTTTGAGACGGAGTTTCACTCTTGTTACCCAGGCTGGAGTGCAATGGTGCGATCTCGGCTCACCGCAACCTCCCCTTCCTGGGTTCAAGCAATTCTCCTGCCTCAGCCTCCCGAGCAGCTGGGATTACAGGCACGCGCCACCATGCCCAGCTAATTTTTTTATTTTTAGTAGAGACGGGGTTTCACCTTGTTGACCAGGATGGTCTCGATCTCTTGACCTTGTGATCCACCCACCTCAGCCTCCCAAAGTGCTGGGATTACAGGCATGAGCCACCGCGCCCAGCCATGGCAGATTGTCTTAACATGGTGAAAACGTGAGCACAGAGAGTCCTGGGCAGGCTGAGTTGGGGGCTGGGGACCGACACCTGTCCCAGAGCATGCAGGCGCTGGCTGGTCACATGGCCCTTGCATGTGCATTCCTCCCGTGCTCAGTAAGCCTTGCGGATTCTGTTTCTGAATTCTAACTCGGCAGCTGAGACCCGCTGGTGAGACTGCTGGGTGTTCTCTCTTCCACTTACCTTACATTTTTCCACGAGAAGAGCTCACATGCCCCAGGCTTCCATGCCATAAAGTATGGTCATGTGACTAACCAGGCGAAGGGTGGGGTTCCCTCCTTCACCCTTTCCTCTTCCCGATGGCTGGAACGAGGATGTGATGTCCAGAGCTTGAGCAGCCATTTCGGACCGGGTGCTTGGACCCTATGTGTAACGTGGCAGAGCAACACGCTAAAGGCGTTCTGGGTCTCCGATGACTACAGTTTGGCCACACTAGTCCAGGACTAGCCAACTCCAGCTGTGTGTTTGTGACAGGGTCTCGCTCTGTCACCCAGGCTGGAGTGCAGTGGTGCGAGCTCGGCTCACTGCAACCTCCCAGGTTCAAGTGATTCTCTAACCTCAGCCTCCTGAGTAGCTGGGATTACAGGCATGCACCACCACGCCTGGCTAATTTTTTATAGTTTTAGTAGAGATGGGGGTCTCAGCATATTGGCCAGGCTGGTCTTGAACTCCTGACCTAAGGTGATCTGCCCACCTCGGCCTCCCAAAGTGCTGGGTGTGAGCCACCATACCTGGCCAACTCCAGATTTCACTTACAGGAAAAACACACAGCTGGTTTAAGCCACAACCCTTTTGCACACAAATCTTAGCGCGTTCCATCTGGATCTGTTCCATCTGAGTTCACGGGTCCTCGGCCACCATGTCACTCCCTTGTCTTTGCCAAAGTGGCAAAGTTGTGGTCTCTGCTGCTGTCCCAGGGTACCAGGAGGTCCCCCAGGGAGAAATGCAGGTGGGGCCATGTTAGCCCTTGGGGAAGCTGGGACCTGAACCACAGCTGAGGGTGCTGGGCTTGCCCGTGTGTGCTCCAGCCCAGCAGGCCTGCGGTGCCGTCTGTGTGACAGCGTCTGCCCATGAAGCTCTGGCCCTGCCTCCCCAGCTTTCAGAATTGGGTCTCGAACTCCTGACCTCAGGTGATCCTTGGCCTTCCAAAGTGCTGGGGTTACAGGCGTGAGCCACAGCGTGGGGGCAGCTATTGTGATCTTTACACACCCCCTTAGGTTCTATTTTTGACTATCGCTTAGAGAGAGAGAAACTGAGGCAGAGAAAGGTTGGTGACAGCTACACCCAGCTCCTTCCAGACCCCAGAGCCTCCACCCTGAACCCCTGCACTATACAGGGAGCTCTCCACCTGGAGTTTTGCACCTGCCGTCTGATATCTGAGTCTTACCACACACGCTGCAGATAATGCCTGCCAGCCCGGCGGCCTGGGCCCCACTCCCTGCCCACCTCTGTCCTCGGGGCACTCCACTGGACGCCACTCTCAGGACACCCAGAGGCTTCCTAGCTTCTCAGCTGCCGTCCTCCACCCAGGCTGCACAGAATGTGTTCAGGGCCTGGGGATGTGGGGTCTCCTTCTCTGTTGTCTACACAGGCTGGGGATGCAGGGGGCTCCTCCTCCATTGTCCGCACAGCCTGGGGCCAGCCATGTGTCCCCAAGACTCCAAGGACTCCCAGCTGGAGCCCAGAAAGCAGAGCTGAGGTGGGAGAAGACAGTTTCTTCGGGAGTCAGTTTCATCCTCAGTCCTCCTTGACCCCGTTTCTCCTGTAAGTGAATCAACAGTGGACTTGTGGGGTGGTAGGCGGTGGCCTGGTGTGGGGTGCTGCCTGGGGTGGGGAGGTGGTCACCTGGTGTGGGATGCTGCTTGGGATGGGGTGCTGCCTGGGGCCGGGAGGTGGTCACCTGGTGTGGGGTGCTGCCTGGGGTGGGGAGGAGGTCGCCTGGGGTGGGGTGCTGCCTGGGATGGGATGCTGCTTGGGATGGGGTGCTGCCTGGGGTGGGGAGGTGGTCACCTGGGGTGGGGTGCTGCCGGGTATGGGGTGCTGCCTGGGGTGGGGAGGTGGTCACCTGGGGTGGGGTGCTGCCGGGTATGGGGTGCTGCCTGGGGCCGGGAGGTGGTCACCTGGTGTGGGGTGCTGTGTGGGGTGGGGTGCTGCCTGGGGTGGGTACTTTAGGAGGGAACGTGGTGATGTGTAAGCTGGGGCTGAGAGGCAAACCAAGTGGGGTGGTGGTGCGGGCTCAGCCAGGGCTCCATGCCACTGCTTCCCCCTAGGAGTGGGTGTCATGAGCCCCGTCTCACAGCGGAAACCCTGCTCTCCGAACTCCAGCCTAGGAACTCTCCTTCTGCCCCTCCAGCCCCTGACCCCGCCATCTGGGCTTCAGGAAGGTGTCTGAGGCCCCAGAGGCTGGGGGACTCTCCTGGCCCAGATGCCAGCTCCTCCCAGACTACACCCAGGCGGCAGGCGGACGGTGGAGGAGGAGGGAGGGGCAAGCCCCACGCGGAAGTCAGGTAGGAGTGCCCGCCACGGGCAGCCACTCTCCTGGCCGCCAGCCCCAGCCCCGGAACTCCAGCCGCAGCCAGCATGCAGGTGAGTCCCTTGCTACAAAGGGTCCATCCCTGTGCTGCCCCCAGCCATGCCCCAGCCACCGGGCCCCAGTCGCCTGCTGGCAGCCCCACCTGGAAGGCTCCTGCGGGGGGCGGGTCCCTGCAGGCTGCCAGGTCGGGTGTGGGTGAGACCCCAGCAGAGCTCAGCTGCCTCTTGGACCTCCTGGATCGCTGGGGCGTGCTGTGGGTCGGAAGTGCTGTGGCAGGGCGGCTTTCCTCCGTCCAGCCCGGGATTCTGGGGACACTAGGGCCGGGCTCTTAGCAAGTGTGTGGGACCTGGAACCCTTACCAGAGTCCTCAATACAAGATGGAGAGCGCACGCTCACCCGGACCGGGGTGAGGACCCCAGACCTGGCGGCTGTGCCTCGCAGCTGGCCCCTAAGCGGGAGGGGCTGAGGACTCCAGGCAGGCTGCCCTGGGGTTGGGAGCTGCAGAGTGGCCAGTGGGCTGTGGGCTCTCTGCTCCCCAAGGAGCCCTGTCTCAGGCACAGGTGGGGGCCGACCGCTGCTGCTGGATTCCAATTCTGGGGCTGAGGGTGCAGAGCAGAAGCGGGGTGCAGGAGAACAGGCAGGAGGACATCGTTTCTCCCCTCTGCCAGTGAAGAGGTCACTTGGGGCCGGGCCAACGCCTGGGCGTGTCTGCTCCTGGTCGGCCCAGGGAGGAGGCAGTGCTGAGGTGGAGTGAAACCAGCCTCCCTGTTGCCTCCTTGTGTGGGCTGCGCCGGCAGCCTCTGGTTCCACCTCTGCCCAGGGCTCTCCTCGGCCTTCCACATCTAGCCCTGACATCATGGCTGCTCAGCCCAGCCCCTGATGCCCCTTGGCCTGAGCTCAGGATCCCCTCTGCCAGCCCCTTCCTCCCATTCTGGGGTTCGAGGAGAGACTTGGGGTTGGCTAGGGGTTGGGGCTGGGGGGAAGCAGCATCTGGTTTGCCCTAAGTGAGAGTCCCTGGAAGGACTAAGACTCAGTTTCCATAGGTGCTGAGTGCTAAGTCACCAAGAGTAGTAGCTACCAAGTCCTCCTTGGAGGTGCTGAGTGTTGAGTCCCTGGGAGGTGCTGACTGCTGAGTCCCAGATGCCAATTGCACCCTGCCCCTCAGGGCCTGCCCACACACATTCTTTCTCCCAAGAATGCTGCCCCCATTTTCTCAACCTCTGCCAACCTCTTGCCCTACAATGCCAAGCTCCATGCCTCCTCACCTGCCAAGTAGGCCCCCGCCCGTGTCCTTGAACACCACGCAGTGCCTGGGAGGGCAGCACACAGGTCACGCCATCAGTGTCTGGGCATGGATGGGCACACGAATGGGTGAACTGACAGATGACAGACTGGGCGGCTGGAGGGGAGTGGGGGGCGGAGATGACGGGCTTGGGGGCTCAAGGAGCAGAGCCAGGTGGGAGGACTCGCTCAGAGGACCTGTGGCTGGGCAGAGGCCAGGCGCTCTGGTTCACAGGGTGAGATTGCAAAGTACTCAAGGGGCAGATCCCGGAGGGCCTGGGACGCCGGCGAAGGGGCTTGACACGGCCTCAGGGCAGATGAGATCCCAACACCGTCCATGCACACCTGGGGCGATGTGCATCCTGGGACCCACTAGCCAGGCCTGCTTGGGAGTGAGCTGGGGTCCATTTCCTCTGCCGGTCCCAGCCTGGAGGCTGGACTGTGAGGACGGACGGGCAGGACCCCCAGCTCCATCCTCACACTCCAGCCCTTGGGAGGGAGGGTCTCTGTGGGCTGCAGTGCCTCTAGAAGCTTCCTCATTGGGAGCCAGGGGCTTGCCCACTGGACCCTGGCCCATGCCCACAAAGCAGTGCCAGGGCCCTCCACCCACTCCCTGAGGCCCTGGATCACTGGGCATGTGGCCTGTAAGGCTGTGGGGCAGGAAGGACAGGGAGGACAGTGTCTGTGGTTCCATCCACCTCCTTCCTGTGTCTGCACATCATTGAGGGGATGAGGGGCACCCTGCTGTACACACGAGGAAACTGAGGCAGGGGGTCTTTCGGTGGTGTCAGAGCCAGGGCTTGGCCAGCTGTCTGCCCAGAGACTCCCTCTCTGGGTTGCGGCAAGGCTGGCTGAAGCCTCAGAGGCCTGAGACCGAGTGTGTCAGGCCAGCCTCTGTCATTGCCCTGCCATCTGGGAGCCTGTGGGCCCACACGTGGCTTCCCGGAGGTGGGGCCCATGGACTGGGGACACGGGGGGTCCCAGACCCCTCTCTGCGGACAAACCCACCCAACAGTCTACTTGGCTGAAAGTGGAGGTGACTTCAGGTCGTCCAGCCCCCACCTGTGAAGGCTCCGAGGACGGAGCAGACAAGCCAGAGTCTTGTGGCTCCCTGGACACTGGCCGTCAGGACAGATGGACAGATGGACGGCCCAATCCCAGGGGCTGGTGGCTGTGGCCCTGGGACCAGCCGGTGGGCCCAGTGTTTGACAGCAGAGTCTGGGAGCCTGAGGCCTGTCTGGCTGTGGGTAGGGGGGGCTCCACCTGTCTGGCTGTGGGTGGGGGGGATCCCACTGTCTGGCTGTGGGTGGGGGGGATCCCACTGTCTGGCTGTGGGTGGAGGGCTCCACCTGCCTGGCTGTGGAGGGGGCTCCACCTGTCTGGCTGTGGGTGGGTGGGGACTCCACCTGCCTGGCTGTGGGTGGGGGGCTCCACCTGCCTGGCTGTGGGTGGGGGGCTCCACCTGTCTGGCTGTGGGTGGGTGGGGGCTCCACCTGCCTGGCTGTGTGCGGGGGGCTCCACCTGTCTGGCTGTGGGTGGGAGGGCTCCACCTGCCTGGCTGTGTGTGTAGGGCTCCACCTGCCTGGCTGTGTGTGGGGGGCTCCACCTGTCTGGCTGTGGGTGGGCGCTCCACCTGTCTGGCTGTGGGTGGGGGGGCTCCCACTGTCTGGCTGTGGGAGGGTGGGGGCTCCATCTGGCTGTGTGTGGGGGGCTCCACCTGCCTGGCTGTGGGGGGGGCTCCACCTGTCTGGCTGTGGGTGGGGGTGGCTCCACCTGTCTGGCTGTGGGTGGGGGGGCTCCACCTGTCTGGCTGTGGGTGGGAGCCTCCACCTGGTAGCCCTCGTGCTTCTCCCCCTGTCCGAGGGAGCAGCAAAGGGCAGCCAGGGGCCAGCATGGTCCCCAGGTGTTTGTAGCTCTGTTCTAGGGTGGGGGGCTCCCTGTCAGCCCAGGAAGGTGATGGGGGCTGGGGTCAGTCCCAGCCACACCCATTCCTCCAGGGATGCTGGCTCTGCATTTTCCAGAGGCGTGGGACTATCATCCCAGTGCTGCAAGATATCTTTGGTGGGGAGGGGTTTTCTGTGCCTTATTTCTGGGGCTAATGACAGCTTCCCTCCCCGACCTTCCCTTCCCTTCCCTGCCCCCAGAGTGTTCTCCAGGGATGGCACCCCTCCCCAGGCTTCTCTGAAAGTCCTGCCTGGCCTGGGGTCCCTGCCTGGTCCCTTCCTTCTCGGGGGTCTGGGCTTATCCTGCCCACTTTCAGCTTTGGGCCCAGGCTGACGTGAGGGGTCTCTAATTTCAGCCTCTGCCAGAGGAGCTGAGGTTCTGGGCAGGGGAGGGACCCTCACCCAGGGTCTGAAGCCAGGCAAGTGAGGGGTCATTCCCTCACTAACCCCTCTGACACGACACTTCCTGGGCCCCTACGGAGGCAAGCCACAGAGCCACTGCCGTGATGCCCACAGCCCCCAGGCCACCAGTCCCCTCGGGGGAGGCCACCGTCTGCGCTGAGACAGAGAGGCATCTCCTGCCTGGGCAGGTGCCACGCCCTCCCTGCATCTCCATCTGAAGATGGAGGTTTCTTCTCTGACCCAGGATGGGGGGGATATTTCTGTGGCCTGCCACGCCTGCATGCAGGTATCTGCCTGTGAGCTGTGGGGAGGGCCAGCCAGGGAGTCAGAGGAAAGGCGGGCAGAGGCAGGAGAGCTATTTGCCTAGGTGGGGGCAGAAGGACCAGGTGAGCCCGTGGGCCAACTGGGGTGAAAACCCCCCTGCTCACGGAGGCTGCAGTGCGGCACTGGGCTTTGGTGGTTTCTGTGTGGGCCCACCTCCGTGACCAAGGCGGCGTCTGCGTGGGCTCCACCTCCCCGTGACCAAGGCGGCGTCTGCGTGGGCCCCACCTCCCCGTGACCAAGGCGGCGTCTGCGTGGGCCCCACCTCCCTGTGACCAAGGCGCCCGATGCCTTAGAGCATCAGTCCCCAACCTTTCTGGCACCAGGGACTGCTTTCGAGGAACAGTTTTTCCACGGCTGTGGGTATGGGGGTGGTTTCAGGATGAAGCTGTTTCACCTCAGGTCATCAGGCGTTAGAGTCTCATCAGGAGCACACAGCGAGCTCCCTCCCTCGCCTGCGCAGTTCACGGCAGGGCTCTTGCTCCTGTGACTCTAATGCCACGACTTTGACGGGAGGCGGAGCTCAGGCAGAAATGCCCTCTTCCCCGCTCACCTCCTGCTGTGCGGCCCGGTTCCTAACTGGCCGTGGACTGGTACCAGCCGTGGACAAACCCCCTGCCTGAGAGCCTCCCATCCCGTGGTCGGTTGGATGCATCTCCTGGCTTTTGTGGTTGAGATGGTAGCTAGAATGGGAGGCCCGTCCTGGAACCAGCAGCTCCTGGTGTGCATGCGTGGGGCGGCACTGGAGGGCAGACTGGACCAGGGTGGCAGACTTAGTGACACAAAGTAAGAAACAGACACCCAGTCAAGCTGAATGTCAGTGCAGGCGTGCAGGCCCGTGCAATCAGTGGAATATACTTTGTCATGCTATGCTATAGATGCTCTACTGATATTAATACTAATGCGGTGTTACAAATACTCTACTAATGCTACACCATACTATATTAATACTAACACTAATATGGTGCTACAAATACTCTACTAATGCTATACCATACTA
>JAPYYA010005655.1:0-10595 GCA_028533165.1 Leontopithecus rosalia | reverse complement strand
AACCCTAACCCTGACCCTAACCCTAACCCTAATCCTGAACCAGAGATGGGCAACTGAGAGTCAGCCACTAGCAATAAGGTTCATATTCCTAAATCTCTAACCCTAACCCTAATCCTAAACTAACCCTAACAAGGTTTCCCTTGTGTTGGGCACTCTGTCCTTTAACAGGTAGGGCTGGATTTGGGAAAAGTCATCCTGCTAAGCCCCTAGCCCTGAACCCAGCCCCCACAGCCCCAGACCCCTGACCTCACTCAGTTGCCTCCTCTCTCTTTACCCCGCTACAGGAAGTAGCGAATCTGCTTAATTAGAGTGCCTGGCCTCCTTGACTTCCTGTGCCCCTAAACAAAAAGACCAAAGGCTCCAGAGGCAGCCCCGGCGGCTGTGCCTGCAGGAGCGGAGCACTGATCTGCAGGCTGACTGGGGGGTGCGGTCTGTCAGTTGCTGTTAAAGCAGACAGGACTGGTTGGGGCAGGCAGGGCTGGCTCTGGGGGCAGGACTGGGACAGGCCTGGAACCTGCCTGGGACTTAGGGTCAGGGTAATCCAATGAGATGGGCTGATCCTGCACGGCAAGGCTGGTCAGAGCATGGGCCCTGAAGGCTGGCTTCCCACTGCGGGCTGGAGTGGGCATCTGAGAGTCAGCAACAGACAATGGGGTTGACATTCATCGCTCTAACTCCTGCCAAGGCTGGAGCTCTGAGAGCCCTGCCCTGCCCAGCCCAGGAGGGGAGCAGGCCAGGCCCACCCATACCCAGATGACACCACACCCTGGCCTTCCTCTGGCCATGCCCAAACCCCGCTCCCCGTCCTCCCCCACAGACTCGCTTTTTACCACCTCACACCCACTCCAGTCTCTCCCAAACCCACAGCACAGGACACGCAGATCCAAGCTCCCCACAGACCCAGATGCCACAGCCCACCCCATATTCCCTCGAAGCTGCAAGTGGGGCCCAGGCCCCTACCCAGTCCTCAGTGTCCTCACCTCTCTTCTGTGCTTCACCTCCTCCAGGCCCAGTTCCGGTCATGTGCTTTGGAAGTGCCCTCAGCTCCCGCCAACAGGAATTCTACAGTGCCCCCTCCTGGGCGCGGGCACCTCTCTAGGCCCCCTCCAGCCCCCTGAGCTTGCTCCTCCTGCTTCCCTCCAGTTTCCAGCCTGGCCTGGAGCTCAGAACCCCACCCAGGGACTCCCCGTTTGGGCCTGCCATCATCTCTGCACTAAAGAAAGCCCCAGGACTCCCACCTCCGGCTCTGACCCTGTCTCCCTCCTGCACTGGCCAGGGCAGGGGGAACAGGCACAGAGCAGCAGCCAGCACAGCCAGGTGGTCACAGGACACACCCCCCGCCCCGTCAGCCTCTGCACCCGGGAATCCTCACAGCCACCTCCCAGGGAGGGAGGCAGGGCAGAGGGAGGGCAGGGGAGGGTGAAGAGGGGAAGGCTGAGAACTTCTGAAGCACAGGGGCCTGCAGGGAACCTTGCAGCCACGGGTAGGAGGATACAGGGGAGCCAGGTAAGGTCAGGGCGGGTTCTGCGAGTTACCCTGACTGGCCTGCCCTGTGTGCTGTCAGGAGTCCCAACCAAGGTCTCAGGGAGCCCCTCAGCTTCCTGGAGCTCCCTCTGGCCCAGCTCACCAGGCCTCCCTTGGGGGCTCCAAGCAGCATTGACTTTTCTGGGGTGAGGGCCAAGACGGTGTTGATGTCCATGGAGTAGGTGATGAAAGACATCCATATACTTGGGCTGAGGAGGAATCATGTGCTGGTGAGAAGCCAGAGGCACCGGCTCAGAAGCCAGGACGGTGAGACCAATTCCCCACCTCCAACCCAATTCTGTTATGAATTCCCTGTTATGATTGACAGGAAGGTTGACATGGTGACTTTGTGACCCGCAGCTCTTCCCACCATCCTGCATGTTAACAACACCAGAGGGAGGCACAGGACCTTTGGAGGGGCTAGAAGAGGAACCCTCCATTTCCTTTACAATAGGCCTCACAGTGTCCCTTAAAACCCCCAGGCCCTGCCATTTGTTCATTAGAAGAGTTAGCCAGGTGACTTAGGTGAGGACATCACTGTGGGTGAGGGGGTCAAGGACTGGGAGGGCAGAGTGTTGGCAGAGAGAGGTCATTTGTGTGATACTTAAGTCCCTCAGGGGATGGCAGATCTGGAAGGAGATGGAAACTGCAGTGTTACCAGTGTCTGTTGAGTGGCTCCTGGGCAGGAGGGCTCAAACGCTGGGCTCAGCTGGGACTGTGAATGGAAGCCCTGCATGTGGGCTCCCCGTGTAACCTGGGCTCCCTCCCAGCATGGCGGCTTCAAGGTGCTTGGGCTTTTACAGATGGCCCAGAGTCCCACAGTGAGTATTTTCAGTGAGCAAGGCAGAAATTGCTGAGCCTTTCATGACAGAACCTTGGAAGTCACACATCATCACTTCCACTGTACTTCTTGGTCCAAGCAGTCGCAGCTGCCCAGAGTCAATGGGAGAGAACTCAGGATTCATCTCCAGGGCAGGAGTGTGGATGAGTTCACAACCCAGTGTCAAAACTGCTGTATGACCAATGCTTTGAATGGCAGAGACCTCAGTGTGGAAAGATGTGGGCACAGACAAGTGAGATTCAAGCTGGACTCTGAAAAGTTAGACTGATTGTCGGAAATTCCCTAATCAATATTATTTCTTCATTTTTGCATGCGGAAGTGATATATGATTAAAAACCTTCTTCAATAAGTCTAAAATATATCATTCAATATATTTAACACAAAAATTACAAGTGATAGCCAGGCAGGGGGGCTCATGCCTGTAGTCTCAGCACCTTGGGAGGCTGAGGCCAGCTGATCACTTGAGGTCAGGATTGTGAGAGCTGCCTGGCCAACATGGTGAAACCTGGACTCTACTAAAAATACAAAAATTAGCCAGGCGTGGTGGTGCACATCTGTAATCCAAACTAATCGGAGACGGAGGCAGAAGTTGCAGATTCCGAGATTGCGCCACTGCACTCCAGCCTAAGTAAGACTCTTTACCCCCCAAAAAACATCAAATAAAAATGACAAGTGATAGAAAGCATTGAGTTAGTAGACTTTGGGGGTTTCTATCTTGCTTTGGAGTGGCGTTTAAAATAAGGAATTATTTTGAATAAGTGGTCTTTAGAATGGGTAAAATCGGTGTCATTCCTCTGAAAGCATGTTAGGGTTTCTTGCTTCACATCCTTCATGACCCTTGGCATGTCATATTTTATATTTTTGGTTTCCAATGATATTTTCATGTCTAATTAATAAGTGAAAGTATCATCTTAATTTGCAGTTTCCTGATTACTAAAGCACTGTTCATGTGTTCACATGATTTTGGGTCATTCGTGTTCCCTCCTTTGTGAAGTGCCCATTTGCAAAACAGAAAACGTTGGGAAGCACTGTCTTGTTGTCTGATCAATTTCACCAGCATATTGTCTATGTCAGCAAACCTTTCAAATAACCTTTGGTTTTATTATTACTCTCTATTGCATTTTTGTTTTCTACTTATAGTTATTTCTTTAATATCCTCTAGCTTTCACTTTCTTTGGATTTATTTTGCTACTCTTTTTCTAATGTTTTCATTTAGATTATTAGCTCTTTATTTTCACCCCTCATTCCTGCAAAATAAACCTAGTAGGCCACAAATTTCCCTCTAAGTTTCTCTTTCACTGACTCTCATACGTTTTTATATGTAATATTTTATTCTCAGTTGATTTTAATATTTTAATTTCAGTGTTGATTTCTATTTTGATATATTCAATTTTCAACTTCCAATTTTATGTAGTTTTAAAAAATTCTTTTAGTCATGGATTTCCAACCTAACTGCACTATAATCAGAGAACATGGTGTGTATGATACTATTTCTTTAAATTTTACTGAGATTTGTTTCAATACATGATTTGGGGGAGGACTCTTTAGAAGACCATTAAAACCAACTTTATTAATTGTGTTGTTCAAATCTTCTAAATTTTTAGTAATGTGTCTACTTGACACATGTGTGTTGAAATTTCTCAAATGTATAATGGGTTTCACAGTTTCTCCTTACAGTTCGTGTTTTTTGTTTTATTTTATTAGGTGGATGCAAGTTTAGAATTGTCATGGCTGTCTGGAAAATGCAGCTGATTGGGAACTGATCCTCTTAAACCCTTCCACACCTTCTCTGTGCCGAAGACTCCCACTTCCTTTTGGTTTCCCCGGCATTCCGGCCATGTCTCTGTATCTATTCCCATCCTTTTATGTTAAACTTTTTCATATCCTCATGTATTAGATGTGCCTCTTTTTGAAGTATATAGCTAGATTTTGTTTTTCAGATATGGTCTCACTCCGTTGCCCAGGCTGGAGTGTAGTGGTGCAATCTTGGCTCACGGCAACCTCTGCCTCCTGGGTTTAAGACATTCTCGGGCCTCAGCCTCCCAAGTAGCTGGGACTACAGGTATGCACCACCACGCCCAGTTAATTTTTGTATTTTAGTAGAGACGGGGTTTCACTATGTTGGCCAGGATGGTCTCGATCTCTCGACCTCATGATCCACCCACCTCGGCCTCCCAAAGTGCTGGGATTACAGGCGTGAGCCACCACGCCCAACAATGCTTTTGATTTCATAAGATTATGATCTAGTCACTTTGGTTGAATGGAGGCAAGGGAATTGTTAAGACCTCATAAGGGAGGTGAGCCCTATACTGTGCTATGCCATGAAGTTGACAGATGCTGAGGAAAACAAATCAACATAAACATTATTTAGAAATATAATTACAAATACCAGAGGAAATAGCGAAATGAGTTTAAAGTGTTGGCCTCTGGGCATTAGCACTCAAAGGCAAGAAAGGAAAGGGCACAAGAAATGCTTTGTGATATAAGCCTTTTATCACATTTTGTCTTGTCTTCTTTTCTTGTTTCACTGATGATGTCTTGCTCCAGATACCATTTTGTTCTTAGCTCTGTGTATCTAGTAATTTGATCAGAATTAAAGATAATGTAAGTTCTGGGACCTGTTGTACAGAATGATGACTATAGTTAATAATAATGTCTACTTGAAAACATCTAAGTACTTTTTTGCTTTTATTATTATTATTAATAACCCATAATCACTGCACATATTTATGGGTATAGGATAATATTTTTATACATGTATACAACGTGTAATAATCAAATCGGGGCAATTAGTGCCTCCACCACCTGAAGCATTTATCATTTATTTGTTCTGGGAGCATTCAAAATCCACTCTCTAGCTATTTGAAGATATATAATAAGTTGTCATCAATTATTGTCACTATATAGTGCTAAAGACACTAGAACTATTTCTCCTGACTACATGTGTATGTATATATATATATATATATACATATATATTTTTATTATTATTATTTTTTTACAGACAGGGTCTCACTCTGTCCCCCAGGCTGGAATGCAGTGGGACAATCACAGCTCCCTGCAGCTTTGACCTCTTGGGCTCAGGTGATCCTCCCACTTCAGCCTCCCGATGTCTACTTTGAGCACTTGCATGAAGGTGCATCTGTCAAGTCTCTCTAATGTAAACTTTTCCCCTTTGTAACTGTGAGCAGATATTTTGAGGCAAAATATCTGTTCTTCATCAATTTTTCGCCCACTAGCTTTAGCATCCATTGGGGATGTTATCCATCATTCCCTTTATATTTATTCGTATTCCACTGTATGGAAGAGCTTATTTATTCCCAGCAAATTTTGTGTATATGTGGGGCGGGCGGGGTACAGCATTCTCAACACTCTTACCTTGTAAATACAGCTCTGCATAAAGAAGTCTCTCCCCTAGGTCTGACGTCAATGGTGAGGAAAGGATTGAGCTTTGTGTAAGGATGGCCGGGCGGGGAGCTGAGACAAGGGGGAGCTTATACAAAACCCAAACTGAGGAAAAATTACCAATAATATGAAACTGGGCCGCTTGCTGTGATACTTGCCACACTCCTCCACTGGGGGGCGATGTCCTCATTTTCATCTTCCCAGCTCGCCCACCTCGGAAACCTGCACCAGGTAACTTAGATAGGCAGTAATGGCGGGAGGTTACCCAGCACAGCTGGAGCCTTGGTCACAGCATTGGTCACAGCTGTGCTGGGTAACCTCTCTAGGCTTTGGATCTTTCCTCTAAAACACCGCTAATCATCGTGCTCATTAGCGTTCCCTGTAGATCTCATTAAACGCAAACGGTCAGGCCCCGCCCCCGCCCGGGGCTGTGATTTGTTTTAGTTTGGGGCGGGCCCAGCACAGGTGTTCCTGCGGAGCTCTCCGTGCAGTTCGCGCTGCCCGGCACCCTCTGGGCCATCCTCCCAACTTCTATGGGTCAGAGTAATGCTGTTGGCATAAACTAGACTGGACTGTCTCCGGCTTTCGGTGCCACGGATACAGTGCTCGCTGAAGATTGGAAGTACCCCCAGACACTTTTGGAGGTAATTCTCTTTTTTCTATATGGTCCTTCATTATTTTCAACAAACAAAAGTTACATACTTATATAAAATAAACACGTTAAAGATTTTTAAAACATATTTCAATTTTTGAGACGCAGTCCTCCTGTCGCCCGGGCTGAAGTGCAGTGCATGATCTTGGCTCACTGCAACCTCCGCCTCCCGAGTTCAAGCCATTCTCCCTCCTCAGCTTTCCGAATAGCTGGCACTACAGGGCCTGCCACCACGCCTGGCTAATTTTTGTTCTTTTGCTAGAGATAGGGGTTTCTCTATGTTGGCCAGGCTGGTCTCAAACTCCTGACCTCAAGTGGTCCGCCCACCTTGGCCTCCCAAAGTGCTGGGATTACAGGTCTGAGCCACTGCCCCTGACCAAAGATTTAAAAAAAAAAAAAACAAAACTCAATTGGCGGAACTAAGGTGTTGTAATCAGTTTAAAGGAGAAGTCAAAGAAGGACAAATTAATTTGGAGTAAAGTGACGTTGAAATTAATATATAAATGAACACAAAACTAAACTAGCCTCTTGCTTCTTCAGTGGGGAAGTCAACTGGAGCTCTATTGGAACAATCTTTTTTTTTTTTTTTTTTTTTGAGACAGCCTCACTCTGTGGCCCAGGCTGGAGTGCAGTGGGGTGAGCTCAGCTCACTGCAACCTCTGCCTCCTGGGTTGAAGCGATTCTCCTGCCTCAGTCTCCTGAGTAGCTTGGATTACAGGCACCCACCACCACGCTCAGCTAATTTTTGCATCTTTAGTAGAGATGGGGTTTCACCATGGTGGCCATTTGTGAGTCTCCATACAGGAAGTTTCCTCATGCTCTCAGGTATGTACAACTTGCAAAGTTGCAAAATCGCTTGAAGGCAGTGGAAGGAAGGTTCAGAGCCCCTGTAATTTTGAATCAGAACCCAGGTAACTGCTCTTATCGATGCATAGTTTTTCACTGAAGCACACATTTCCTCCTGTATCAATAAATTCATATGTGTTTCCTGTACTGCCTATGGCATCAAAACTGCATTTTATTAATATTTAATTATGTGTCGTTTTCTCCTGTAATTAGGAAGATTCCAATCCATTATGTCTCATATTTAACAGTCTGCCTTTTCTGAATTAAACTCATGTGTTTGACTATGTTATCGATAGTTTCAAAGAACCTATACTCGGAGTTCTTCCTCCCTTCCTTCCTCTTCACTTGAGGTTGCCTCTTTTCCCCATTAGAATTTGTGAGTAATATGAGTAATACTCATTTTCTCTTTTCAACTGCAGAGTTTGGCAAATTATAGCCAGCTGCTTGTTTGTGTGTGTGTGTCAGAAACTAAAAATGGCTTTTAAATTTTTATTTTAAGACCACCCTCCAGCAGGTGCATAAAAATGGCTTTTACTTTGTTTTTTTTTTTTTTCTTTTTGAGACAAAGTCTAACCTTGTCACCCAGGCTGGAGAGCAGTGATGCCAGCATGTGTTCCGATATGGCTGTGTTCCAATAAAACTTTATGGGCATTGAAATTTGAATTTTCACTGGGATATTCTTCATCTTTTAAACATTTAGGAATGTAGGGCATGGTGGCTCAGCACTTTGGGAGACTGAGACAGGATTGCTTGAGGCTAGGAGTTCGAGACCAGCCTGGGCAACATAACAAGGCTCTGTCTTTACTAAAAGTTAAAAGAAAAAAAAGTCAGGAGTGGTGTAATTCCAGCACTTGGGAGGCCAAGGTGGGTGGATTACGAGGTCAGGAGTTCAAGACCAGCCTGGCCAAGATGGTGAAACCACCTCTCTACTAAAAATTACCAAAAAAATTAGCCGGGTGCTGTGGCAGGTGCCTATAATCCCAGCTACTCAGGAGGCTGAGGCAGGAAAATCACTTGAACCCAGGAGGTGGCAGTTGAAGTGAGCTGAGATTACATCACTACACTCCACCCTGGGCAAGAGTGAGACACTCTCTCGAGAAAAAAAAAATTAGCCAGGTGTGGTGGCACACTAATTAGCTTGTGGTGGCAAGCTACTTGAGAGGCCGAGGTGGGAGAATCGCTTGAGCCCAGGAGTTCAAGGCTGCAGTGTGCTATGATGGCACCACTGCACTCCAGCATGGCCAACAGAGTGAGACCCTGTCTCTCATTCGCCAAAAGAAGGCAAATGATTCTGAGTGATTTTTGTTGGCTCTTGATGAGTCAAGAGATGTTACTGATACTGCTCAAGGTGTCAGCGCCAAGTTTGAAGAGATGAGAATTTGATTTTAGGAATAATCTACAGAGAACTATGGGTGAGAGAATTTCTAAAGAAAACTAGAAATCACAAATTCAATGCAACCTGAGGTGGGAATCTGCTGAGCTCTGGTACAGCCGGTTGTAGTTAAAGTTTGTGTGGAGCAGAAAAAGTCTTATTCGGAGAAATTCCAAAGATTGCAAAAATGTCGTGTTTGAAACTCACGGTTGTCATTGTATTACTCATCAGATACCTTGTGGACGGTATTTATATTATCACATATGATGATGATGGACGTGAACTTCATTTCCTCTCATTTAACTCCCATCCATTGTATGAAATTTGGTCAAGTGTTGATTTTAAAGTGTGGTTAAATATATTCTTTATCATTTTAACCACCCATAAGTGTACAATTCGGTGATGTTAAATGCTTGTTATGTATCATCATTGTGTATACGCAAAAAACTTTTTCATCTCCATTAAACAACTCCCTATTCCCTCTTTTCCCAAACCCCAAGTAACTTCAGTTCCACTTTGAGTTTCTATGAATTTGCCTTTTCTAGGTCCCTCACATAAGTGAAATCATACAATACTTGTCTTTCTAGGCCTGGCTGCTTTCACTAGGCGTAATGTTTTCAAGGTCCACGTGTACTGCAGCGTATTTCAAAGTTATACTCCTTTTGTGGCTGAATAATATTCCATTGTGTGTATGTACCACATTTGCTTATCCATTCAACTGCTGAAGGACATGGGTTGTTTCTGTCTTTTGACTATTGTGAACAATGCTGCTGTAAACATGGGTGTATGAATATCTGCTGGAATCACTGCTTTCAATTTTGGGTTATATTTGCAGAAGTGGAATTGCTCAGTCACACGATAATTCTGTGTTTGGGGAAATACCATACATAATATTTTGCTGCATCATTTTACATTCTCACCACCGATGAACAAGACTTCTGATGTTTCCACATCCTTGACAACATGTTCTTTTCCACTATAAAGAATAGTACCCCTCCTAATGGGTGTGAGATGGAGGTGTCTCACTATGGCTTTGATTTGCATGGTTAGTGATGTCAAGCATCTTTTCGTGTGCGTGTTGACCATTTGTATGTCGTCTTTGGAGAGATGTTCATTCAAATACTTCACCCATTTTCGAATCAGGTGGTTCGTTTTCTTTCTGAGTTGTAGGAGTTCTTTATATATTCTGGATATTAATCCCTTATGAAATATGTGATTTGCAGATTTTTTTTTTTGAGACAGTTTCACTCTGTCTGCAGGCCCCAGGCTGGAGTGCAGTGGTGTGATTTCAGCTTACTGCAACCTCTGCCTCCCAGGTTCAAGCAATTCTCCTGCCTCAGCCTCCCGAGTAGCTGGGACTATAGGCCCGCGCCACCACACCCAGCTAATTTTTGTATTTTTTGGAGAGACAGGTTTCACCATGTTGGCCAGGATGGTCTCGATTCCTTGACCTTGTGACCTGCCTGCCTCAGCCTCCCAAAGTGCTGGGATTACAGGCGTGAGCCACCGTGCCCAGCTGATTTGCAGATATTTTCTCTCATTCTGTGGGTTGCCTTTAAAAAGTTAATTTTGATGAAGTTGTGTTTGTCTATGTTTTCTTTTGTTGCCTGTGCTTTTGGTGTCGTATCTAAGAATCCACTGCCAAGTCCAAGGTCATGAAGAATTACTCTTGTGTTTTCTTCTAAGAGTTTTTTAGTTTTAGCTTTTATATTTAAGTCTTTGATTCATTTTTAAAATTTTAGCGTATGGTATGAGGTCAGGGTCCAGCTGCATTCTTTTACCTGTGGAACTCCAGTTAACCCAGTACCATCGGTTGAAGAGACTGTCCTTTCCACATTGAACAAACTTAGCACCCTTGTCAAATTGGCCACAGATGTACAAGTTTATTTTGGAACTCTCAGTTCTATTCCATTGGTCTGTATGTGAGTACTCTCAACTTCTTTTTCAAGATTTTT
>JAPYYA010005654.1:0-10597 GCA_028533165.1 Leontopithecus rosalia | reverse complement strand
TTTAAAAAAAAAAAATTAGCTGGGCATGGTGGCACGTGCCTGTAATCCCAGCTACTTAGGAGACTGAGGCAGGAGAATTGCCTGAACCCAGGAAGCAGAGGTTGCGGTGAGCCGAGATTGCTCCATTGCACTCCAGCCTGGGTAACAAGAGTGAAACTCCGTCTCAAAAAAAAAAAAAAAAAGAAGGAAAAGAAATACAATTCTTATAATCAAATTTGCAACTTTAATGTTTTGACAAGAGCTATGTCCCGAAATATCTTGTTGATAAAAACACCGAAATATCTGTGACATTCTGAGAGACACAATATAAAACACAATCAGGACACGATGTGTCTAGGTTTTATTTTTTTCTTCTTCATGTTTTCCAAGGCATGAAGAGTACAGTAGAGAAGAGAGGAGTTATGGATGAGGGAGAGCCTTCAGCCAGGAAAGAATCCATGAAGGAGGAGGGAAAGTGTGTCCAGCAGTTGGGGAGGTAAAAGCGAGTCTAATGTTTATGAACAAAGCTACAGACAAGGGGGAAGAAAAGATATAGACTAGGAGATCTTTCCCATCAACATTACTCTGGAAATCAGTGGAACAGTTTTTTTCCTACATGAGAATTATACTGAAACAATGAAGCAAATAAGAAAAGAAAAGACTATTTATTCATTCAAATATTATGTTATGCTTATTTTATGACACTGTGATAGATAATAGAGGTACAGTCTCTGAAGAGCCCATGAAAGGCAGTAGATTGTGACTGTTTATGGTGTTCATTCTCCTACCCAATTGGGTGAATTTATGGTCTGTGAAACCCTAAACCCAGTTCACTGAGGGCATGGTACTAGAAGTTTGGCTTCCGAAATCATGTTTCCAAGTCCTGTCTTAAGGAAGGACTTGAGCTTATGAAAGTTTTATATGAGGGAAACCACACATTAGAGCTGGAAAATTTTACAGCTTACTTTACTGCTTTTTTCTTTTTTTAACTTATGGAAACTACATTCCCTAATTCTGGGAGGAAAAGGAAGTTTCTGCTTCACACCCTTTTGAATTCTCACATGGAGTAGTCTGCTTTTACGTTGTACGGCAACAGCTTCAGGAGCTAGGTAGCACTAGGGAAACTTCTCCCAGCTTTTTGAACAGAGAAACCTTGTGTGGATCAGTAAATGCAGTGTCCTTGGGAGAATTTCCAGGAACTCATGACTGCCGGAACCATCTATCCTAGGCAGGCTCCGGTCACCCTCTTTTTGGAGAACTATATGACTAGATTATGGCAAGTTTCTCTTTGCATCTAGGGATGTTCGGGGAAGGTGGTGATGGTGGCGCTACAGTAGAAACAATGAATATAGTGAATGAAATTAATCTCATTCAAAAAGTGGTAGAGGTTCTACTATGTGCTAGCACTGTACCAGGCTCCAAAGCCTGTATAATATATAACACAGAGACCCTGTGCTCAAGGGGATCACAGACAAGTGGGTGAGACAGATCAATGTGTGATAAGTTCAAAAAGCAGCCGAAGTATGGTACTATGGTAGCACGAGGTAGAGAGGAGGCAGGGAAGTCGTCCTGGTTGACCCTGTGGCTGAGTCCTCAGGGATAGTCCTTAACAAGGGGAAAATTTGGGGAAGGAATTTCCAGATTGAAGACAGCCTACACCGTGGGGTAAGTTTGGGGCCTGTGAGTAGTTCTTAACAATGAGAAGTGAAGAGGACATGAGATGAGGCTGAAGAGGGAGATGGAGCCAGATGTTATGAGGCCCCTTGCCCTACCACGCTAAGAAATCTGAACAGTCTTCTCAACAGTCTGTAGGGATACTGAGGGAGCTTGGGGAAGGCAGTGAGCATTTTCAAATGGTTTTTGTTTTTGTTTTTAGTCTTTCTCCTATGAAATTAAAAAATTCTCATGGAAGAAAATTTGGAGGTGACAGAAAGGCATAAAGAAAAAAATATCACCTTTAATTTTTCCACACAGAGATAACCACTGCCAATTTTGGTATATTTGGTATATATATTTTTATATGCTTGCGGTCACTTTCTTTATACAACTTTACATTTGCTTTTTTCATTAACATTATTTCCTGGGCATTTCCATACTTTGTATTCTTTGTTTTAAAATAATAAACTTGTGTTTTGAAATAATTTTAGACTAACAGAAGAGTTACAAAGACAATGCAGAGAGTTCCTGTAGGCCCTTTCTCCAGCTTCCCAGGATGTTAACCATGTACTTTCTTATTAAAAAAAAAAATTCTTTCTGGCCGAGTGCGGTGGCTCACGCCTGTAATCCCAGTACTTTGGGAGGCCAAGGTGGGCAGATCACTATGTCAAGAGATGGAGACCATCCTGGCCAAAATGGTGAAACCCTGTCTCTACTAAAAATACAAAAATGAGCTGGGTGTCGTGGCGCACACCTGTCTGTATTCCCAGCTACCTGGGAGGCTGAGGCAGGAGAATCGCTTGAACCTGGGATGCAGAGGTTGCAGTGAGCCAAGATTGTGCCAATGTACTCCAGCCTGGTGACAGAGTGAGACTGTTAAAAAAATTTTTTTTTGTTGAGGTAACTATCCCTATATAGTTTATTATATTGGGTATTATATTGAGGTAAAATATCCATATATAATTTACCCTCTACCATTTTTAGGTGTACATTTTAGTGTCATTAGATACATTTATATTCTTTTTTCCCTTTTATCTCCTTCTTCCCCCATCCCTCCTGGTCTCTGCTAACCATCAGTCTACTCTCTATCTCCATGAGATCCACTTTTTTAGTTTATGAGTGAGAACATGCGATATTTGTCTTTCTGTGCTTGGTTTATTTCACTTAACACCATGGCCTCCAGTTCCAAATGCAAATTTTGCAGTTGCTGCAAATGCCAAGATTTCGTTCTTTTCTATGAATAACATTCAATATGTTACATGAGTAACATTCAGTATGAACTAGTTTTCTTATCTATCCATCCATTGATGAGTACTTTGGTTGATTCCATACCCTGGCTATTGCGAATAAACATAGGAGTGCAGATATCTCTTTGATACATGTATTTCCTTTCTTTTGGATATATACCCAGTAGTGGAATTGCTGGATCATGTTCTGTTTTTAGTTTTTAGTGTTTTGAGGAAACTCCACACTGTTCTCCACAGTGACTGTACTACTTTACATTCCCACCAGTAGTGAAGGGGGTTTCCCTTTTCTCCACGTCCTCAATAGCATCTAACAACATTCTTTCTTTCCCATCACTCTGTCAAAATATATTTACCTCTATCATATTTTTACTGATACTTTAAAATGACCACTAACTAAACTGGAAAACTGACCCCACAGTACTATGAGTTTGTAGACATTCCCAACCTGAAACACTACTTGAACAAGAGCCTCCTGTAGTCAGAGTGCATTACCCTGGAGGAGTGGGAATCCTGGACAAAGTAGCATGCTACACAGAGAGGTGCTCCTGGGCAGATGGGACTTTCAGGACTCCCAGTCTGCATGTGGGGGCAGCTTGTGTGTACCACTTCCGGATGAATTCTTACTCACTAAGATATTGATAAGTGATCTGCACATATTTCTCCTTTTGTTTATAAAACATACAACTGAGTTTCTTTGTGATTTTGACCCATTTTTATTATTACTTTTTGTTTGTTTTTTATTTGTTTATGATTTTGACCAGTTTTAACCCTATGTCTGATCCAGCATTTATTGACATTGACCAAAGCCAGTATTAAATGATTTATGGTTGATTCTAAAGTCCTGGGTCGAATCACTTGGTCCTCTCAGATTGTCCAAAGAAAATATCTTGTGCTGGCAAAGGTCACCATTAATGAGAGAAACAAATTGTCCCCAAGGCTCAGACCTGGCCCCTCTGCTTGATCCTTTTCACCATCCATGTGACCTCTTCTTTCTCTAGTACTCTTAGCACTCATCTGTGCTCTTTTGGGGCCTTTTTCCTCCTCTGCCATTTGTGTAGTTGTGTCTGTGTTTATTTCTTATTATATTGTACATTTTTTGAGAACATCTTCTCCCTTCTTATGTGTTTCACAGTACTGATCATAGCACCTTACTATCCCACTCTAAACAAATATTGGTTCATTTGAATTTACTAATTCTCTGTGCTTTTTCTTTTGGAGGTGTCATGGAGTCTCATATTCAGCTAATATCTTTTACTATGTAAAATCTGTTGGGTATCTCAAACTGCTTCCTAAATGGTTCTACCCAATAACCTACTTTCATTGCTAATTCCAAAAGTCTAATACTGAAACAATCCCTCCCTCGCAGTCTCTTCCTGTTATGAGCTGAATTGTGTCTCTCTGTTCCCCCAACCAAATTCATACATTGAATTCCTAACTCCCAGTACCTCAGAATGAGACCATGTTTGAAGATAGGGTCTTTAAAGAGGTAGTTAAGGTAAAGGTAAAATGGGGTCCTATGGATGGGACCTAATACAATATGGCTAACTGTCCTTATGCAAAGAGGATATTAGGACACACACACACAGGTGGAAGACCATGTGCAGATACAAAAGAGAAGACAGCCATCTGTAAGCTAACGAGGAGGCTGCTAAAGAAACCAAACCTGCAAACACTTTGACTTTGAACTTCTGGCCTCCAGAACCATAAGAAAATAAATTTCTGTTGTTTAAACCACCCAGTCTTTGTTACGGCAGTCCTACAAAACTAACATACTTCCTTTACCTGAATTATAAGCTGACTTTCCCAATGCACCTCCACATTTCTGTCTCTTACCAGCATCCTCTCAGGCATAAATATCTGAAAGTCTTTTTTTCTAGCACTCTCACTCCTCTCATCATCACTACATAGTTGTTTTGCTTTTTTTTTTTTAAACAAGCAGCTATTACTTTAGTCCACCTCAGTTTTGATTCTTATTTCATAGCCTTAACACATTTTCCTCAAATATAGTTTTACACAGATTTCAGTATCTAATTTACCTGTTATAATATACTCTTGCATGCTTTCTGAGTGCCACTCACATGAAATGATTGACAATTCAACCATATATTTGCCCATATTCTTGCCTCTGTTGGAAGTGGCCTTTCTTCTCTTCCCTGAGGCCTAGTGATTTTTGGATCTAGATATGTAACTACATGCCTTCCTGTTGACCTCTTATATCATCTGTATTTCTGAACTTGGCATATGTTCTTGACTTCCCTAGCCTCAATCTCCAAATCCATCTCTCTGCTCTGTTCCTACTCCAGTTACAGTTTAAAATATTAGAATAACATTGAATACCCTCTGATTTCAAAGAAGCACTTTTCCATATAATTATACCACATACATAGGTGGCAGATACTGAAGATTAATGTAACGTTAAGTTAGAGTTTTTTGTTTAGTGTCAGATTTTTTATTAATTTAGTAGCTTTGGGAAAGTGCTAACACTTTTTTTCAGCCTCAACACTAAAGTGGAGATAAAAATATGTGACTTCACTTGAGTATTATGAAGAAAAATAGATTAAGTATGTGAAAGGTTTGTAAGACATCTACAAAGCAGTATTTGGTATTATTTGTTGAGTATGACCTTCTTGATGCTTCCCATATTGTCTCTTATTGCCACTAATCCTGTCTTTCCAAGTGCTTGACAAACTCCTTCGGGACACAGATCATAAGTCATATATTCTTTCTGACTCTTAAAGTACCTTGTCATTGTTTAACACTGATTTTTTTTAAAAAAAAACTAACTCCTTAAATCACAGTACGTGAAAAGCCTTTTAAGTAGGGTGATTATTAAGTTAATTTTGCATGACTTGGTTCTACCTTACCCTTGTAATCTCAGCATTGTTATTATAGTATCCTTCTCACTCTCAAAAGTGTGCTTATTTGGACAACACATGATATGGTCACTCTGCCCATAAATATCCCTGCTTAAACAGAACCACAGAAATGTGTTTCATGAAGGTAAAAAGGATATAGAGCAAACTTTTTCTGTGGGAAAGAAAAGCATGAAAAAGAGAGAGTTGTGTCCAAAAGTAAGAGTTCTACTTGGGAAAATTATTTCAGCTAATGGAGATTTTTAAGCCTGTGCATAAAATTTATTGTACTTAAATGTTTGGATGGCAGATAAGACAAGCCAGCTACATTGCACTCCAGCTGCCAAGTTCTGTCTTTGAGTTTAACTTTTGGCAGATGTGCTTATATGTTATTCAGGTCAAAAAGCTATTAATCAGGCCAGGCACAGTGGCTCACATCTGTAATCCAGCACTCTGGGAGGCCGAGGCAGGTGGATCATGAGGTCAGGAGTTCAAGACCAGCCTGACCAACAAGGTTAAACCCTGTCTCTACTAAAAATACAAAAATTACCTGGGTGTGGTGGCATGTGCCTGCAATCCCAGCTACTCAGGAGGCTGAGAAGAGAGAATTGCATGAACTCAAGAGGTGGAGGTTGCAGTGAGCTGAGACTGTGCCACTGCACTCCAGCCTGGGCAACAAAGCAAGACTCAATCTCAAAGAGCAAAACAAAACAAAACAAATCTATTAATCAAACTGTTAAACTGTGTTGTTAAAAGTTGAAGATGTAGTCTATATTCTGATCCGTAACAGTTTTTATTACTCCATGTAATACATAGTTACTCAGTACATACTCAACATACATAGTTTTATTGTCAAGTTAAAATTATATCAAAATATATAGATTGAAAAATGTCTCTCTCTCTCATCACTCACCCCATTCACCTAATCTCAGTTTTCCATGTGTAAACTAATTTTAACCAGAAACAACACAAAATATTGAATATGAATAAATTGTAAATATCAAGACATTCCATAAAAGTAACAAATTACTAATTTTTAATAAATAGTCCACCTTTCTGGAAGAAAATTTGTCAAAATACATCAAAGTATCAAACACATTTTTTGACTCAGCAATTTCAATTCATAGAACTAATGGGACAAATATACAAAGATATACATATTAAAGTATTCACTGCAATCTAGGAGCTGGTTTTTTGAAAAGATTAAGAAAATAGACCACTAGCCAGACTAATAAAGAAAAGAGAGAAGAATCAAATAGACATAATACATTATGATAAAGGGAAAATCACCACTGACCCCACAGAAATACAAATTACTGGCCGGGTGCAGTAGTTCATGCCTATAATCCCAGCACTTTGAGAGGCTGAGGCAGGCGGATCATGAGGTTAGGAGATTGAGACCATCCTGGTCAACATGATGAAACCCCATCTCTACTAAAAATCAGCTGGGCATGGTGGTACATGCCTGTAATCCCAGCTACTTGGAAGGCTGAGGCAGGAGAATAGCTTGAGCCAGGGAGTTGGAGGTTGCAGTGAGCCGAGATTGCACCACTGCACTCCAGCTCGCGAGAGAGCAAGACTCTGTGTTAAAAAGAAAAAAAAAAAGGAAATACAAACTACCATCAGATAATACTATAAACACCTTTACGCAAATAAACTAGAAAATGTAGAAGACTCCCAAGGCTAAACCAGGAAGAAGTCTAATCCCTGAATAGACCAATAACAAGTTCCGAAATTGAGGCAGCAATTAATAGCCTACCAGCCAAAAAAAGAAAAAACAAAAAAAGCCCAGGACCCCACGGATTCACAGCTGAATTCTACCAGAGGTACAAAGAGGAGCTGGTACTATTAATTCTGAAACTATTCCAAGCAATAGAAAAAGAGAGACTCCTCCCTAACTCACATTTATGAGGCCAGCATCATCCTGATTCTGAAACTTCTCAGAGACACAACTAAAAAAGAAAATTTTAGGCCAATATCCCTGACGGACATCAGTGCAAAACCCCTCAATAAAATACTGGTAAACCAAATCCAGGAGCACATCAAAAAGCTTGTCCACTACTGTCAAGTCAGCTTCATCCTTGGGATGCAAGGCTGGTTCAACATACACAAATCAATAAATGTAATCCATCATGTAAACAGAACCAGTGACAAAAACCACATGATTATCTCAATAGATGCAGGAAAGGCCTTTGATAAAATTCAATACCCCTTCATCCTAAAAATTCTCAATAAACTAGGTATTGCTGGAACATATTCAAAATAATAAGAGCTATTTATGACAAAACCATAGCCAGTACCATACTGAATAGGCAAAAGCTTTTGAAGCATTCCTTTGAAAACCAGCACAAGACAAGGATGCCCTCTCCCACCACTCCTGTTCAATATAGTATTGGCAGTTCTGGCCGGAGCAATCAGGCAAGAGAAAGAAATAAAGGGTACTGAAATAGGAAGAGGAAGTCAAATTGTCTCGATATGCAGATGACATGATTGTGTATTTAGTAAACCCCATCATCTCAGCCCAAAAGCTCCTTAAGCTGATAAACAGCTTTAGAAAAGTCTCAGGATACAAAATTAGTATGCAAAACTCACAAGCATTCCTATACAACAGTAATAGACAGAGAGCCAAATCATGAGTGAACTCCCATTCACAATTGCTGCAAAGAGAATAAATACCTAGGAATACAACTTACAAGGGACGTGAAGGACCTCTTCAAGGAGAACTACAAACCACTGCTCAAGGAAATAAGAGAGGACACAAACAAGTGGAAAAACATTCCATGCTCAATGTATAGAATGAATCAATATCGTAAAAATGGCCATACTTCCCAAAGTAATTTATAGATTCAATGCTATTCTCATCAAGATACCATTGACTTTCTTCACAGAACTAGAAAAAACTACTTTAAATTTCATATGGGACCAAAAAAGAGCCCATATAGCTGAGACAATCCTAAGCAAAAAGAACAAAGCTGGAGGCATCATGCTACCTGACTTAAAACTGTATTAGAAGTGTACAGTAACCAAAACAGCATGGTACTGGTACCAAAACAGATATACAGACTAACAGAACACAGCAAAGACCTCAGAAATAAGACCACATATCTACAACTATCTCATCTTTGACAAACCTGACAAAAACAAGCAAAGGGGAAAAGATTCCCTATTTAATAAGTAGTGCTGGGAAAACTGGCTAGCCATATGCAAAAAACAGAAAATGGACCCCTTCCTTACAATTTATATGAAAATTAACTCAAGTTGGGTTAAAGACTTAAATGTAAAACCTAAAATTGTAAAAACTCTAGAAGAAAACCTAGGCAATACCATTCAGGACATAGGCATGTGTAAAGACTTCATGACTGAAATACCAAAGCAATTGCAACAAAAGCTAAAATTGACAAATGGAATCTCCTTAAACTAATAAGCTTCTGCTCAGCAAAACAAAACAAAACAAAACAAAAAACTATCAGAGTGAACAGGCAAACTACAGAATGGGAAAACATTTTTGCACTCTATCCATCTGACAAAGGTCTAATATCCAGAATCCACAAGGAACTTAAACAAATTTGCAAGAGAAAAACAACCCCATCAAAATTGGGCAAAGGATAAGAACAGACCTTCTCAAAGAAGTCATTTATGTGGCCAATAAACATATGAAGAAAAGCTCATCATGCCAGTTAGAGTGGTGTTAATTAAAAAGTCTGGAAACAGGTGCTGGTGAGAATGCAGAGAAATAGGAATGCTTTTACACTGTTGGTGGGAGTGTAAATTAGTAGAGCCATTGTGGAAGACAGTGTGGTGATTCCTCAAGGTTCTAGAACTAGAAATACCATTTGACCCAGCAATCCCATTACTGGATATATATGCAAAGGATTATAAATTATTCTACTATAAAGACACATGCACACATATGTTTATTGCAGCACATTTACAATAGCAAAGACTTGGAATCAACCCAAATGCCCATCAATAACAGAATGGATAAAGAAAATGTGGCACATATACACTATGGAATACTATGCAACCCTAAAAAAGAATGATGAGTTCATGTCCTTTACAAGGACAAGGATGAAGCTGGAAACCAGCATCCTTAACAAACTAACACAGGATCAGAAAACCAAACACTGCATGTTGTCACTTATAAGTGGCAGTTGAACAATGAGAGCGCATGGGCACAGGGAGGGGAACATCATACACTGGGGTCTATTGGGGTGGGGGGCAAGACGACGGAGCGCATTAGGACAAATACCTCTGCATGCGAAGCTTAAAACCTAGATGACGAGTTGATAGGTGCAGCAAACCACCATGGCACACTTGTATACTATGTAACAAACCTGCACATTCAGCACATGTATGCCAGAACTTAAAGTAAAATTAAAAAAAAAAAGTTCATTGCAACATAGTTTGTGATAGTGAAAATCTAGACATAGTTTAATGTCTCATGATTAGAAACTGGTTAAATATATTATGGTATAGTCATGCAATTGAATACTATGGCTTTTTTTTTTTTGAGACAGGGTCTCACTCTGTTGCCCAATTTGGAGCAATGGCACAATCACAGCTCACTGCAGCGTCGAACTCCCAGGCTGAAGTGATCCTCCCGCCTCAGCCTTCTGAGTAGCTGGGACTATGTGCATGCATCACCAAACCCAGCTAATTTTTTATGATGATGTAGTATTGTATTTAATTAATGAGGCAGGAAGTCCAAATATGTCATGAAATGAACAAAAGTAGATTCCAAGTAGTTTATATAGGCCGGGTGTGGCGGCTCATGCCTGTAATCTCAGCACTTTGGGAGGCCTAGCAGGGTGGATCATGTGAGGCCAGGAGTTTGAGACCAGCCTGGCCAACATGGTGAAACCT
>JAPYYA010005653.1:0-10599 GCA_028533165.1 Leontopithecus rosalia | reverse complement strand
CCACACCCCTCAGGTAACCAAAGTGACCAGGACTAAAGATGGCCACACCCTGAAGTGCCAGGGAGTGAAGACGGCACCGGTGACTGGCGGAGCAGAGCCACAGCTCTTGCCTCCCAGTGGGTCTAATGAAGATGCACCTTGAAACCCTAATCTCTTCCCAGGTTGCTTCTTCTGGCCCCACGGGCTCTTCCTCCTCTCTGCCCACACCCCCTGAGCTTCCCCTGTCGGCTGCCCAGCAGTCCATGCTCTGCAGAACCCAGAATTAGGTGCACGAGCAGCCCTGCTTCCTACAGCCTACGGCTTGGATGCCATCTTGGGGCAGGTGCGCACTGAGTAGCTACAGAGAACCAGGCTCACTTCTGTGCTGGGTGAAAGAAGTCATCCCCATCCTCCGGGAGCTCTCATGAAATAACACTGGACAGCTCCTCCACAGGACAGCACCTTCTTAAATAACCGGTTATATTAGCTCTGAGCATGCAAAATCAGTCCTCATAGGAGGAGGCTAAAGCTTGGGAGAGGCAGGGCACTTGCCTGGGTATATCAGGTGAGTACTAATCTGAGGGACTCATGGCCAGCCCCACAGGAAACCCGTGAGATAAACCAGAAACAGCCAGGGCTCTGTCCACTGTTCTGCCTTCTCCCCAGGGATTCTGCCTTCTGAGACATTTTCACCCTAAAATCTTTCCTAATTTCTCTTCGACCCAATGAAGTTCCTGAAGGTCTACATCAGATGCTCAGTGCACGTGCTGGGTATTGTGAGTGTGCTACATGCTGCCTTTCCATGTGACAAATTTTGTTTATTGTATTATGCAGTTAAAAAACTACCTTAGCTCTGCAATGACGCCCTCCACATAGTCCTAAAGATCTGACACCAAACGGCCCCAGACGATCTGAGATGCCTCCACATTCTCATTTTTTCTTGCCTTTTTTCCAATACCGTTCCAAAAATACTGCCAAAATCCTGACGGTGGGGGTGTTTATTCCGTGATGATGATTTTCTAAGTCAAATTATCCTTTTCTTCCTGTCAGGATGGTGTGAAGAGAAATGGAGAATCTTTCTTTTTGATAAGGATGACTAATATTTAATGGAAACTCGTGACAGATTCCAGTTCGACTTTTGCCTGAGGCCCAGACATAGAAAATAATTTATGTAAGCAAAGACGTAGCGCTAGCATTTAACTAACGCCATTGCAAACCAGGCGGGTCCCCTTCCTGCAGTGTCTGATGAGCGCAGAAGGGGCAGCCCGATAACAAGAGCATCAACGGCTCACTGACTGCGTGGCCTCTGGACCACACCTGCGGAGCTGTGCCAGAGGCCAGTGACCAGCAGCACCCACAACGCACAACAATGCCGAAATCAGCTCTCTCAGGCCGACCAGCCATGGGCCGGGTGGGCACACGTCCTACTCAGCCTGTGACCCTGAGCACAGCACCCATGCCCGGAACGTGAGTCTTCTTCCTGTAAAGGCTGTTACCGGGAATTCCTTGAACCAGTCCCGTGAAATAATCCCGCAAAAGACACTCTCGTGAGCCATCGCTGTGTCAGAGCCTTGTTGAAGGCACTTTTCAGTGTGTGTTTGTTGTTTTTTTTTTTTTACCTTGGCTGGATGTCTTGTGAATTTTCTCTCCATGTTAAGCAGCACAGGATTAACTGCAACTTTCAAAAGAGATGAGAGGAGAAAGAACCCTCTTTTATGTGGAGACAACATCCCTTCTTGGGGAGGCCTGTGTGTTTCTGCTTTGGTAATTAAATGGTGAATAACAGGCAGTAAATGAAAAGAGAGAAGAGAATCCCTCGATTGGGAATGAAAGGTGCTGATTCAAGCATGCAATCCAGACAGGAGGAATCGTTCTGCAGGACGGGATGCAGGAGCCTCACAGCCCAAGGACCCTGCTGGAGGAGGCCCAGGACAGCCACGCGGATGGTGCAGATGACAGAGGCAAGCCTTGCCTTGGCCCAGACTCTAAGCAAAGCACAAGGAAGCTGGGTGAGGAGCAGAGGGATGATGAGGTTCACAGGAAAACGACCGCACCCTGCAGGCAACCAAAGTGGGGACCCTGAAGAAAACACTCCAGTAAAAGCCAAGGTCACCTGACTCCTCATCCAGAGAGAGCCAGACTCAGGACCCCAGGAGGCTGGACTGGCCACTGGCTGCAGCTCTGACTCGAGACAGGGATGCCAACCATGTCACTGTGCTCCCAAATCCTGAACTCAGAACCTTGGCTTCTCTCTGGTTCTTTAGTCCACATTCCCCAGTCACGTCACACGCGAGGTCTTGCCCTCACCTCTCCTGGAATCTCTCCTTCTGCTCCCAGAACTTCACTGCCTCCCGGCCTCACGTCTCCATTCCTGTCTTTTGAGCCCTTAACTCACCTCATTCTGATTCCTGCAACTTCCTTTTGGCTTCACCTGCTTTGAAACTTTCAATCTAGGAATAATTCAACTCTCTATTTCCTCGACTAAGGCACTGCCCAGACCAGTCATTGCAAAATATCAGCCCGGAGACAGTCAGAAGGGGCTTTCCATAAGTCAAAAGAGGCTCTCTGTAAATGATCCTGTTCTCAGATTAGAGCTCTCCTCAGTGTTAGTGTTAAAATAAATGCTGTTATAGGATGTCATGTTAATCGTCTATAGGAGATTTTTAGAAGAGTTTTTGCAGTGGTTGTTTTTTGTCAGTCTTGCTTTGAAAAAAAAAAACAACTAATTTCACTTCCCCACATTTTCTGTTTTATTCGCTCAAAAATATCCAGTAGTGTGAGATCCCCTGGACTAAACAGTATTCACTGTGCTTCAGCTCAACAGTTGGACACCTGCTGTTACTAAACCTTCCTGCTGGGCCCGGAGACGCCAAAACAAATGAGGCCTCATTGCTGACCTTGAGGGGTCCTGGAAGAAACGACATAGACGTATCGTTGCCGTTCGGTGAGAGAAGTGCTGGGCTCGTGTGGGCAGAAGCAGAGCAATGGTGTGGGCGCACACGGGGAAGTCGCCACGTCTGTACGGAGAAGTGGGGCCCTTCCTACACATACATTCTATATAATACTATATGTGATTACATATTGCGTAATCCTACTATATGTAATATATGATATCATCCTAGTATATAAGACATGAACATGAATGTGGCCGAAAACAGACCTATGAACATAACAAGTTTATATATGATCTTTAAAGCAGAAGGGAAAGAATTTTCTATGCACTGAATTGGGCTAGGAAAATTAACTTTTTACATAAAAAAATTCATCCTTAGCTCACTGCCACATACCAAAATGCTGATAAATATTAGTTTCGTAAATATTAGCTTTTAAATTATCTAGTTCTGCGTAATAAACTAGCACTCTGAAACTCAGTTGTTTAAACAAAACCACTTTAATCAGGAATCTGAGATGAGGAATCTGGGTGTCTCGTCCCTTCCCCATGGATATGTTGACCCGATATGTGGTTCACTTGAAAGAAGTCAGAGATCCACTGGCCAAGAACCTGTCTCTGCGGTTAAACTCAGCCATGACATAAACACCAGCTGACCTTTGTCTAAGGTAAGAAAGATGGTGAAACAAGAAGAAGTGACTGTTCCTGGGAGGTTCACCTAAATAAGAGAAAAGACACAAAAGCCATTTCCAAACACTGGGAAGCTGGTGATGGCCTAGTTAGCAGCTCAGCCAGCGCCATGGCCAGAGCCCGTGGCCCCTCTCCGTGGCCTCTGCAATACTGCTGGCACTTCCTCAGATCACGGCCGTCTTCTCATATGATTGGTGTCCCTGTGACACTTCTGTCATATTCTGTGGGGACCTCAGATCCAGGGAAGGGAGCTTTGATCCCACCTTCCAAGGCCAGGAGTAGCAGGTTCTCACCCTTCCGTAGTCTCAGCTGCACTTAAACTCTGCTAGTGCAGGTGATTGGATTCAGCCCATCTTTGTCACGTCTACAACCCCAGTGCCTGAAACAGCACCTGGCAAAGCTGTGACAGGCACAATGGTGGCCCCCTTGGATGTCCACATCCTAATCCTGAAACCTGTGAACACACTGTGTTGCATGGAAAAGGGGCATTAAGGTTGCTAATCAGCTGACTTTGAGAGGGGAGAGCATCCGGGACCATCCAGGTGGAACAAACGTCATCAGGTGAGTTCTCGGCAGCAGAAGAAGAAGGGGCAGAGGATGGAGTGAGAGGATGTGCCATGAGGCTCGGCCCCCATGCCCACTGTGCAGCTGCAGGAAGGGACCGGGAGCCGAGGGTCAGCCGCCTCTGGAAGCTGGGAGTGAATATTTGCTTACAGCCAGCAAGAGACATCACAGTCCCAGGCCTACGACTGCACGGAGCTGCATTTCACAACCGTGTGAATAAGGAAAAGACTTCTGCCTGGGGCCTCAGGAAGCAGCACAGCCAGTGCCAGCCTGACATTTAGTCCAGGTAGACCTGTGCAGGACTCCGACTTCCGGCGCTGCATGATAATGTACGTGTTATTTGAGCCGCAATGTAGGAGTTAGTCCATCACCACAAGGAGAAGAAACTAATACGGCACTTAACAGCTGCTAAGTCATTTTTGAAGCCTAGTGTAAAAGTTAAAACCCTGTAAGCACTAGAAGGATGGGTTAATATTTTTATAAAAGTTGACATGGGAAGGCCTTTCATTAGAAAGCCACAGAAAGAGAAAGCACGAAGGAACATGGTCCCGGGAGTGGGGAGGAAGCGTCCCGCCCCACAGGCACACCCTGTCCTCCCCACGCCTCACCGCCCTGCCTCCCCCACATCCCACAAAAGCCCAGTCACACAGAGCCTCTCGCATCTGGATCCATCCGAGGCATTGATGGGGTGAGCAGAGGGGTCTTTCCCAGCCCTGGGAGTGCGCAGCCGTGGTGGGAAGGAAAATCAGATGAGCCTGTGGAGCCTCAGCGCAGCTCTGACTGTGGCCAGAAGGAAGCCGGGCGGGGCAGGGTCACAGTGTTCTCAGGTGAGACTGGGTGACCTCCCGGGGTGTGGAGGGCAAATTTCCCTGGGTGTGGAGAGTGAGCTCATCTGCAAAGCTGTGGGGAGCCTGGGGCTGGTGGAGGTGGGCAGGGAACGGGCCTGCCATGCTGCCCTCCGCAGGTGTCCCTGCTCTCCTCCCTGCCCTCTGTTGCCAAACCTCACCCCTGGGGGCTCCTGGAAATTGGCGGCTGAGCCGGCCATGGTTCTGTTCAAGAAGCAGAGCTGGTGACAGCAAATGAACACCTGTTATCCAGGCAGCCCACACCCTCACAACAGATGCATGAGGGGCTGAGGGCTGCCCTCTCTCTCCATGCTAGGCCTCAAGGGAAGTGAGTGAGGGCAGGAAGCGGAGAGGGAGATTGAAGCCAGGGGTAGCCTGGCCCCATCCAGCCTCCATGAACTGTGAGCCTGGACCTGCAGCAGGAGCTTGCATCATCTGCTTGGACTCATCAGGCTCAGGGAGGACAAAGGAGCAGGACGTGGGGCTCAACTCTCAGACGCTGCAGCCAGGGTGAGCAGCAGAGGACAGCAGAGAGGGGAAGGAAGGAGTAGAGAGGAAGGAGCCAGGAGGGAGGGAAAGGAGAAGAAGGCCAGGAGAGGAGGAGGAAGAGAAGAGGAGAGGGGCTTGCCCCTTCTGCCTCCCCTATCCCGTGCAGATTCTCTCTCCAGTAACCAACTTCCCCCGAGAGGCTTTAAAACAGGGCTGTCCAGTCTTTTGGCTTCCCTGGGTCACACTGGAAGAATTGTCTTGGGCCACACATAAAATACACTAACAGTAACAATAGGTGAGACGACAGGGTCTTCTAAATATGCAATCATGTCATCTGCAAATAGAGACAATTTGACTTTCCCTTTTCCTAATTGAATACCATTTATTTCCTTTTCTTGCCTGATTGCTGTGGTTAAAACTTTCAATACTATGTTGAATATAATGGTGAGAGAGGGCATCCTTGTCTAGAGCCAGTTTTCAAAGGGAATGCTTCTAGTTTTGCCCATTCAGTATGATATTGGCTGTGGGTTTGTCATAAATAGCTTTTATTATTTTGAGATATGTTCCATCGATAACTAGTTCAGCATAAGAGTTTTTAGCATAAAGTGCTGTTGACTTTTGTCAAAGGCCTTCTCTGCATCAATTGAGATAATCGTGTGGTTTTTGTCTCTGGTTCTGTTTATGTGGTGGATTACATTTATAGACTTGTGTATGTTGAACCAGCCTTGCATTCCTGGGATGAAGCCTACTTGATCATGATGGATAAGCTTTTTGATGTGCTGTTGCATTCAGTTTGCCAGTATTTTATTGAAGATTTTTGCATCTATGTTCATCATGGATATTGGCCTGACATTTTCTTTTTTAGTTGTGTCTCTGTCAGGTTTTGGTATCAGGATGATGTTTGTCTCATAAAATGATTTGGGAAGGATTCCCTTTTTTTGAATTGCTTGGAATAGTTTCAGAAGGAATGGTGCCAGCTCCTCTTTGTGTGTCTGGTAGAATACGGTTGTGAACCTGTCTGGACCTGGACTTTTTTTGGTTGGTAGGCTATTAATTGCTGCCTCAACTTCAGACCTTGATATTGGCCTATTCAGGGTTTCAACTTCTGTCTGGTTTAGGATTGGGAGGGTGTAGTGTCCAGGAGTGTATCCATTTCTTCCTGGTTTACTGGTTTATGTGCATAGAGTTGTTTGTAGTAATCGCTGATGGTAGTTTGTATTTCTGTGGGATCGGTGGTGATATCCCCTTTATCATTTTGTATAGCATCTATTTGATTCTTCTTTTTTGTTTTTTGTTAGTCTGGCTAGTGGTCTATCTATTTTGTTGATCTTTTCAAAAAAACACCTCCTGGATTTATTGATTTTTTGAAGGGTTTTTTGTGTCTCTATCTCCTTCTGTTCTGCTCTGATCTTAGTTATTTCTTGCCTTCTGCTGGCTTTTAAATTTGATCTTGCTCCTCTAGCTCTTTTAATTGTGATGATAGGGTGTCAATTTTAGATATTTCCCCACTTCTTGTGTGGGCATTTAGTGCTGTAAATTTCCCTCTAGAAAATGCCTTAAATGTGTCCCAGAGATTCTGATATGTAGTGTCTTCATTCTCATTGGTTTCGAGGACATCTTTATTTCTGCCTTCATTTCATTATGTATTCAGTAATCATTCAGGAGCAGGTTGTTCTGTTTCCATGGAGTTGTGCAGTTTTTAGAAAGTTTCTTAATTCTGAGTTCTAATTTGATTGCACTGTGTCTGAGAGACGGGTTGTTACGATTTATGTTCTTTTGCATTTGCTGAGGAGTGATTTACTTCCAATTATGTGATCAACTTTAGAGTAAGTGTAACGTGGTGCTGAGAAGAACGTATATTCTGCAGATTTAGGGTGGAGAATTCAGTAGATGTCTATTAGGTCTGCTTGGTCCAGATCTGAGTTCAAGTCCTGAATATCCTTGTTAATTTTCTGTCTCATTGATCTGTCTAATATTGACAGTGGAGTGTTAAAGTCTCCCACTGTTATTGTGTGGGAGTCTAAGTCTCTTTGTAAGTCATTAAGAACTTGCTTTATATATCTGGGTGCTCCTGTATTGGGTAGATAGATATTCAGGATCGTCAGTTCTTCTTGTTGCATTGATCCTTTTACCATTATGTAATGCCCTTCTTTGTCTCTCTTGATCTTTGTTGGTTTAAAGTCCATTTTATCAGAGACTAGGATTGCAACCTTTGCTTTTTTTCTCTCTCTCCATTTGCTTGATAAATCTTCCTCCATCCCTTTATTTTGAGTCTGTGTGTATCTCTGCACAGGAGATGGATCTCCTGAATACAGCACACTGATGGGTCTTGACTTTTTATCCAATTTGCCAGTCTGTATTTTTTGATTGGGGCATTTAGTCCATTTACATTTAAGGTTTATGTTATGTGTGAATTTGATCCTGCCATTTTGATAGTAGTTTTGCCCATTAGTTGATGCAGTTTCTTCATTGTGTCAACACTTTTTACTGTTTGGTGCATTTTTGGAGTGGCTGGTACTGGTTGTTCCTTCCATGTTTAGTGCTTCTTTCAGGAGCTCTTGTAAGGCAGGCCTGGCAGTGATGAAATCTCTCAGAAATTGCTTGTTCATAAAGGATTTTATTTCTCCTTCACTTATGAATCTTAGTTTGGCTGGATATGAAATTCTGGGTTGAAAATTCTTTTCTTTTAGGATGTTAATATTAGCCCCCACTCTCTTCTGGCTTATAGGGTTTCTGCTGAGCAATCTACTGTGAGTCTACAGTAGATGGGCTACACTTTGTGGGTAACCCAATCTCATCATCTCAACCCAAAATCTCCTTAAGATGTTAAGCAACTTCAGCAAAGTCTCAGGATACAAAATCAATACACAAAAATCACAAGCATTGCTATACACCACTAACAGATAGAGAGCCAAATCATGAGCAAACTCCCATTCACAATTGCTACAAAGACAAAATACCTAGGAATACAACTAACAAAGGATATGAAAGATTTCTTCAATGAGAACTACAAACCACTGCTCCAGGAAATAAGAGGACACAAACAGATGGAAAAACATTCCATGCTCATGGTTAGCAAAAATCAATATTGTGAAAATGGCCATACTGCCCAAAGTAATTTATAGATTCAATGTTGTACCCATCAAGCTACAATTGACCTTCTTCACAGAACTGTAAAAACCACCTTAAACTTTATATGGAACCAAAAAAGAGCCCACATAGCCAAGACAATCTTAAGCAAAAAGAACAAAGCCAGAAGCATCATGCTATCTGACTTCAAACTATACTACAAAGCTACAGTAATCAAAACAGCACGGTACTGGTACCAAAACAGAGACATAAACCAATGGAACAGAACAGAGGCCTCAGAAGTAACATCACAAACCTACAACCATCTGATCTTTTACAATCCTGACAAAAACAAGCAATGGGGAAAGGAATCCATTTAATAAATGGTGTTGGGAAAACTGGCTAGCCGTGTGCAGAAAGCTGAAGCTGGACCCCTTCCTCATACCTTACACTAAAATTAACTCTATATGGATTAAAGATTTAAACATAAAACTTAACACCATAAAAACCCCTAGAAGAAAACCTAGGCAATACCATTCATGACATAGGAATAGGCAAGGACTTCATGACTAAAACACCAAAAGTAATGACAACAAAAGCCAAAATAGACAAATGCAATCTAATTAAACTTAAGAGCTTCTGCACAGCAAAAGAAGCAATCATTAGAATGGGGAAAAATTTTTGCAAGCTACCCATCTGACAAAGGCTAATATCCAGAATCTACAAAGAACTAAAGTAGGGCTCAAGAAAGGAAGATGGCACTCTAGAAACAACTCACGATTGCAGCTCTCAGTCAAGACGCAGAGGGTGAGTTCACACCGCATTTCCAGACGGATCTTTATAGCCCACAGGGCAGGGAAAAGCCCAGGTGTAAGAGGGACGCAGGACGCAAGCACAGCGGTATCTGCTGGCGCAGCCAGGCAGCCGGCGCCGCAGCGCAGCGGCACAGCTCACAAAACACACGGGTCTGGGTGCACTGTTAAACCAGCAATTTGAGACTTGGGAGGGCAGATTGCCATGTTCATCTGATTGAATGGGTTTTGGACAGTGAACCAGACCAGGAGATTTCTCGGAGGTGAATTGTGAACCAGCGGCTGAGGCACCTGGGAGAGAGTCAACCCTACAACTTAAAAAAAAAGAAAAAAAAAAGAAAAAAGGCTCGGAGGCAGGGAGCAAAGTGATCAAGCTCGACAGGTCCCACCCCCACAGGGACAAGCAATACGGCACCTCCGAGGGCCCGGGGTTGAGAGTTCCACTGCGGGGGCCAAGGCTGTGCAGCTCGATAGGGGACGGGCGTCTGCCATTGTCGAGAGCTTCGGCCCCTACTGAGGTACCCGCCCATTGCTGACGCAGGCAGCCATTGCCGAGGCAACCCGCAATAAAAGAGAGACTCCGCCAACAGGGCAGAGCACACATCAGCAGGGCAGAGCCTACGTCAGCAGGGCGGAGCCCAGAACAGCAGGACGGAGCCCACAGCAAAAGGGCAAACCTCACGCCAGCAGGGCGGAGCCTCGGCACCCAAATAGTGACTAGCCTGCCTCCTAGCTGGGCAGGACAGCACAACGGATACTCACAAATAAAGCCCTAACTCCCCGAGACAGAGCATCTGAGGAAAAAAACCGGTTTCATGAGTTCTGCCACAACAGACTTAAACGTACTTGCCTAGCAACACTGAATGAACAACGGAGCTCACAGAATAGCACTTGAGCTTCTATAAAGTACAGATGGTCTCCTCAAGCAGTTCCCTGACCCCTGTATACCCAAAGAATCGCCTCAAAAAGGACTGATCAGACTGACATTTGGTGGGCATCATTCTGGGACAAAGATAGAAGAAGAAACTGGTAGCATCCCTCACTGTTCCGCAGCTGCTACAGGTGTACCCCAGGCAAGCAGGGCCTGGAGTGCACCTCAGCGGTCTTATAGCAGAGGGGCTAGACTGTTAGAAGGAAAACTAAGAAACAGAAATACTTCATCATTAACAATCTGGGCCTCTACTCAGAGACCCAATCGAAAAATCAGCAACTACTCAGATGACAGGTGGATAAATCCACAAAGATGGGAAGAAACCAGCGC
>JAPYYA010005652.1:0-10600 GCA_028533165.1 Leontopithecus rosalia | reverse complement strand
CATGCCCTTTGCAAACCCAGTAAGAACATTTCACTGATCCGGAGCCTTCTTATACGTTCGGTTGGAATGACTTAGGGGAGGCAGGTTTCCTGATTTAATTCGGTACCTTTTCTCCATCTATTTAGTATGAGATCGTCACAACAAACAGCTTTCAGTACAATAAAACATTCAGTTTCAAGTAAGTAAAATAATGCCAGAAAGAAAAAAATAGAGATGCAGCTTGCTGAATCACACTGTGTGCACTGACGTTAGGATTTCTGTCATCGCTCTTCCAGCAAAGCCACATGGATGCCTGCTGCTGCCACCTCACTCGTCAGAGCCCGAAAGGTGTGTGGGGAGGGAGGGAGGCGCGGAGCCTGCAGAAATCACGGCACCCGCAGTTCTTTTCTGTGGACGCTCCTGCATCTCTCCTCCCATCCCAACCCCATCCTCTCTCCAAGCCCCCAGATTTTCTAATCCAGACGATTGGCTGGAGTCCAGCTCACTTTGGTACTTATTTCCTGTCCCGGTGAGGCTCAGGTCCCAAACCAAGTGTGTGATCCAGGCTGGCCAATCAGAGCACTCCATCCCTGCAGCCACAGTGATTGGTTTGGGTCCCAGTGACCCAGCAGCTGACAGCCCTGCCCTAACAGGAAGTGAAGGGAGCTGACATACTGCCTTTCATGGGACCCTCTTTCACCTGGTGGATGGCCTGAACCCCAGTTACCAAACCCATGGCCGGAGGCCCCTCACACAGGAAGCTTGTCTATACTGACAGATGCCCGTGGCTTATGTCTGCCCTGTGTCCAGGCCATGTCTGCCTGGCCATTGCTCTGGCACAGGGAGCCCAACCTCATGTTCCCTCCAGTGTCGCAGCAAAAACCCAGCCTGGGGTAGCTCCTGGCTCTTCAGATGGAAGCACAAATTTAGTCCACCCCTGTGTTAGGAAACACATTCAGATTTGTTATTACAGGTCCCGGACAGGGAAGGCACCATCCGTGGGAAGGACAGTGCTCTGTCCACAGGTAGCAAGAGGCAGGAATGAAGGGTCAGGCAGAGAGGGGTGACCCCATGGGCCAGCAACACTTTACCGGGGCTCAGGGCATCATCCAGGCAGGTTTCCCATGGGGAGCTTTAATTGGTGGGCTTAGAGCAGGCAGGCACAAGCTCCATTGGGTCCCACTGTGACTAAGAGGGTGTCACTGTGCATATCTGCATGGTCCATGCAGGATGAGGGGTCAGCGGGGCCAGCCAAGTGGGTTGCGTCCAGTCTCCCACAGGGAGGTGGCCACGAGGGGGCAGTCGGGGAAGCCAGGTGTCTGGATGGACCATGATGAGGCACTGGGAGCAGGTGGAGAACTGGAACCTATTGAAGGTGACTGAGCCCTGCTTCTGCTATGAGAAAGTTAAACCTGGCTCACGCCTGTAATCTCAGCACTTTGGGAGGCCGAGGCGGGTGGATCACCTGAGGTCAGGAGTTTGCGACCATCCTGGTCAACATGGTAAAACTCCATCTCTACTAAAAATACAAAAATTAGCCGGGCTTGATGGCCAGTGCTATAATCCCAGCTACTCTGGAGACTGAGGCACGAGAATATAATCTCAGCTAGTCAGGAGGTTGAGGCACGAGAATCTCTTGAACCCGGGAGGCGGAGGTTGCAGTGAGCCAAGATCGTACCATTGCACTCCGGCCTGGGCAACAGAGTGAGACTTTGTCTCAAAAAAAAAAAAAAGATTAAAAGTTAAACCTGTATTCAAAATGGATGCTGAGGCCACCTAAAATTATAAAAATTCACTCCAGCCAGGCTGAAGTAATGGGAGTCATCCCTGGGGCTCTCGCTGGAGCTGTTGGTAAAGAGTGAGTCTCTTTCCGCAGAGACCACAAGCCATAAGGATGGCAGGGCCAGCTCAAAATGAATCAAATGAGGTTTTCCTGTCTCCCTTCACAAATGCAGGAACTCAAGTGTATTGCGCGTGCATGGTGTGGTGTGTGTGGCCAGGCAGTGAGTGATGATAGAAGTCAATTTGGTATCCCACTCTCAGGAGGTCTTAGTCCTGCAGGCTCCAGGCAGGTGCTGGCAGAGAGAAGAGAAGGGGTGGTCTGGAGGGAGAAGCCGAGTGGGCAGAGGCACAGGAGAGGCACACCAGGGAGACCTCAGCCAGCACAGGCCAGCCAGCGGTCTCTGTCCTGGAGTGGCTGCTTCCCAGTACAGATGGCGGGTGGCCCTAAAGAGGGAGGGAAAGGACAGTGATCAGATGCCTACTTGACTAAGCTCTAACTGTGGCACGAAGCTAGTGCAAGAGTTAGACACTTAGGCGTCGTCTTGTCGTGTGTGTTTACACTGGTGTTGTTAAAGGCAAGTCCTGGGCTCACTCAAAGCACTTCACTATGTGTTTAACAGAGGGGAGTCGATGGACGTTGATCTCTCTCCTTCTCCAATTAGAAAGGTAAGTGCGTTTCTCCTGCTGTGTTCCTTTTTGCCCGTATACTCGCTATGTGCATTTGCCACTTTCCTCAGCACTGAAAAACATACGCCCGTGCAGCAGTAGAAAGGCTGCGTCCTTTCTCACGGAGTTCATGCAGTTTGGATCTGCATTGTGCGCCTGCCCCAGCAGGTGAGAGGGTTGGGCTGTGGGCATAAGCCAGGTCCTGAAATACCGTTATGAGAAAGCTCCTGTTCTGCCTGAATAGCTGGGACCACAGTGGCATCTGGAAACACAAAAGCAAATGCAGAGCATGGCAGGGTCCCACTCAGGTCCTGTGTTGTCCCCGTGCAGGGCCCATGTTGGTTCTGTTTTGGTCCCACGTTGGTCTCATGTTAGTCCCAGGTTGATCCCATGTTGGTCCTGTGTTGATAACATGCTGGTCCTGTGTTGATTCACATGTTAACTCTGTTGATCCTGTGCTGGTCCCATGTTGGTCCTGTGTTGATTCCGTGTTGGTCCTGTGTTGATCACATGTTGGTCCAATGTCGATCTTGTACTGGTCCCGTGTTGGTCCTGTGTTGATCGCATGTTGGTCCCATGTCAATTCTGTACTGGTCCCATGTTGGTCCTGTGTTGATCACATGCTGGTCCCATGTTGATCCTGTGCTGGTCATATGTTAACTCTGTTGATTCTGTGCTGGTCCCATGTTGGTCCTGTGTTGATCACTTGTTGGTCCCATGTCAGTCCTGTATTGGTCCCATGTTGGTCCTGTGTTGATCACATGTTGGTCCCATGCTGGTCCTGTGTTGGTCACATGTTAACTGTTGATCCTGTGCTGGTCCCATGTTGGTCCTGTGTTGATCACATGTTGGTCCCATGTAGATCCTGTACTGGTCCCGTGTTGGTCCTGTGTTGATCACATATTGGTCCCATGTCGATCCTGTACTGGTCCCATGTTGATCCTGTGCTGGTCATATGTTAATTCTGTGTTGATCCTGTGCTGGTCCCATGCTGGTCCCTTTTGGTCCCCATTGGTGTCAAGGAGAAATAGCAGCAAAGCTGGTGGCCCTCTGCTTTACCTGCCTTCACTGGCTGTCTTGAGAAGTGACACACAGTGCTGAGGAAGACAACAGTAAACTTTGTCAGCCCAGGAAAAGAAGTGGGCCAGAAAAGCTGAGGACTCTGGGAAACAGAAAGCAACACCTTCAAGTTGGAGAGAAGCAAGACGAGAGGAAACCTGACCAGAACTCAGGGAGACCCCAGGCCCAGCTCTCCAGTCATCTGTGCGGGTGGGCAGAGCTCAGCGCCAGATGTACTGCATCAGCCACACACCAGGCATCTCGGCAACGGGAGAGAGGAGGCAGTTTGGGAAGGACTCAGGGCAGAGTGAGCTGCACCCATGGGAGGGCTCAGGGCATGAGAAGCCTGTGGGGCAGGAGGGGGCCAAGGAGAAAGGGCAGGAAAACGAGTGGGTTCTAAAGGCAGGGGTGTCTGTGTGCCACAGTGCCCGGTATTGGCTTATTTGATTTATGTGTTGCTTAGGGTTGTGCGACACAGCGTGACTCATTGGCAAGCCCTGTTCTCAGCCCTTTATAAACACGAACTCCGTCGTCCTAGCAGCCCTGTGAAGTGAGTAATCACACCCGTTTCCAGGGAGATCACCCGGAGCCGGATGATGGAGGAAGCTGGAGTCCAGAGTCAGAAGGCAGAACTGCATTCCGTAGGGAACAAAGAGCCGCCACAGCATTGGTGAAGGAGAAACGCCAGTTCCTTGGCAGTTGGGTCAAACACATGTGTCCTCTGCCTGCCCAGCTCACTTCCCCCATGCTCATGGCCACGCCCACACCCACCGGCAGCACTGGAGCTGTGCTTCCAGAGATACACACTGCCTCGTGAGTGCACCTCCTCCCTAGGCAACTGGCCCACACTGAGGCCAGGGTGTGAGGTAGGGAGGTGCAGGAGGCTGAAGGCAGGCTGATCACCTAAGCCCAAGAGTTTGAGACCAGCCTGGGTGACACGGCAAGACCCCCCATCTCCACAAAAGATTAGCTGGGCATGGTGGTGTGCACCTGTAGACTCAGCTACTGAGAAGCTGAGGTGGGAGGATCACCACCCAGAGGTCGAGGCTGCAGTGAGCTGTGATTGCCCCACTGCATTCCAGCCTGGGCAACAGAGTGAAACCTGTCAAAAAAAAGAGAAGAGGTTATGAGTGAATGAGGGAAAACCAGTCATCTCGTGTGGATCTGTGTCCCTGCCCGAATCTCGTGTTGAATTATAATCCCCGGTGCTGGAGCTGGGGTCTGGCAGCCGATCTTTGGATCATGGGGGCAGATCCCTCATGGCTGGTGCTGTCTTTGCTGTGGTGGGTGAGTTCTCACAAGATAACTGGCTAAAAGCATGTGGCACCGTCCCCCAGCTGCTTGCTTGCTCACCCTGCAACGTGCCTCTCCTCCTTTCCCTTCCGCCCTGATGGTAGCCTCCTGAGGCCTCCCCAGAAAAAGATGCCACCAGGCTTCCTGTACAGCCTCAGAAGGATGAGCCAGTTAACCCTCTTTTCTTCGTGAATTACACAGTCTCTGCTACTTAGAGCAGTGCAAGAATGGCCTAATATGCCAGTCCAATAGAAAGGTGGTTTAAAGGAGAATTCAAAGAGCAAACACGTGCCTAAGCAGCCAGGACTGCAGATGTGAGCACGCCGATGGGAACACAGCTCCTCTCACACGGCAGGACCAGTGTCTGTGCCCAGCCAAGTCCGCCATGGCCCATGGACAAGACAGGCTTGTACCACTCTCCTGCAACTCCCAGCTGTCAGGCAGCACCGGGCGGGGAGAGACGCCAGCACTCCCAGCACTCCGTGGAGGAGCTGTTCTCCAAATGGAGCGGCAAATGGAACATAGTTCAAGGGGCGGTGATGTCAAGGGGATTCTTAGGATGACTTTAATGTTGCAGACACCATAGCAGGTGGCAAGGACCCAGAAATGATGGCATAGCAGCACTCCAGGCAGGTGAGAGGAAGTACCTGGAGCCTGTCCTGATGAGGCAGTAGCATGTCTGATGTTCACAGAGTGGCAGGCAGAGGCTGAAGGTACAGAGACAAAGCTCTCGATTTCACAAGATTCTGTCTTGGTGGGGGTAGGAATGAGGTCATGAGGTCATCAGCTTCAGGTGGATGGGAAATGTGCCCAGTGGACAGCTCCGTGAGAAAGCTGGCCCACAGGCAGTACAGAGGGCCATGCCAAGCCGGGGGACTCCGTCCTTCCAAAGTTAAGAGTCTTGCCAGTGAGCAGGAGCAGAGGACTGGCAGGGTGGGGCCAAGGGCGTGGCAGAGAGTGCCCCTGGAGCAGGGCACTCCTGTGCTGGTAGAGAGGACATGAGGACACAGAGGGGTTTCCAGGGTATACTGGAAGGGCCTGTGGGTTAAAGGATCTGTGGGGTGGCTGTGCCAGGGGCAGGGGCCAGGAAGATGTGCAGTAGAGGTCTTGGTGGGGTACAGTTGATGATAGCGGAGCCTGGGGACCAGCAGGATGAGGCAAAGAGCCTGTGAACAGGAGATGCCAGCAGTGAGTGGAGAGCCAGAGGAGTGAGCCCAGGGAGGGGCAGCCACTAGAAATAGCACCTTGCGTGGTGGCTTAGGCCTGTAATCCCAGCACTTTGGGAGGCCAAGAAGGGTAGATCATGAGGTCAGGAGATCGAGACCATCCTGGCTAACATGGTGAAACCCTGTCACTACTAAAAATATAACAAAAAGATTAGCTGGGTGTGGTGGCACACACCTGTAGTCCCAGCTACTCAGGAGGCTGAGGCAGGAGAATCCTTAACCTGGGAGGCAGAGGTTGCAGTGAGTGGAGATTGTGCCACTGCAGTCTAGCCTGGACCACAGAGTGAGACTCCATCTCAAAAAAAAAAGAAGAAAGCAAGCACCTTGCCACGCCCATAGGTCATACTGAGGCAAGAGGGGCTCAGAGCAGAGCAGCCTCCCTCACCAGTCTCAGAACTGGGGCTGGCAGCTTTGGGCTCACAGGTTCCTGCGGGTTGAGGAGGGATGGTGGCAGCAGCAGCCTCGTGGTTGCTGAGCAGGGGGAAGGGTGAGCACAGAGCCAGGCCCAGCGCACACAGATCCACGCAGCATTAGCGCTACCCTGTCCATCAGCATGTGGATTTCTAGGTGACAGTTATGCACCCAAGGTGATTTACTCAGGATTTCACATTCTGTAACATCTGCTGCAAACTTTGTTTTTTCTCCTGAAATTCCTAGTAGAGTCCTTTCTCCATTCAGTGTTTTAGGCCCTGGTGGAAGAGAGGCAATAAAACAGGTAATACCCCCCACACCCTCCTTACCACCAGCAGGCAGTCGGGAGATGAGCGAACATGGAATCAAGCTGGATGGAGCTTGTCAGAGGGCGATAAAGATGAGGGAGATGGAGTTCCGGGAACGTGCTCCTAAATGAGCAGTGGGAGTTGGGATCTTGGAAGTGGCAGAATTGGAGTTTTATCCTTGTTTTCTTGTTCATACTTAGCCCGAGATAGCAGCTGGCCCTTCGAGAATCTCCATGATTAGTCCACCTCAAGATGGACGCATGGGTAAGTAAAATTTCCCATAACCTTACCTCACACCGATGCACATATCAATTAAAATATATTCCCCGAAAGGTCATTTTAATCAAAGCTATCAGAACTTACCCAACTGGGTGTGGCCCTTCCACCAGGTCAGCATGGGAGGCTACATACTTAGCAAAATGGCGCAGCTTTTGAGTGCTTCCAGGGAGAAGCTCCTGATGACCATGTTCAGAAGTCGCAGGAGAAAACTGGCTCCTTTGCATTCTGTGTCCTCTTGGTTTTAAACAAAAATAGTGTCACTGGATTTGCTTCCTGGCAATTGGCTTTGAATCACTGGTCTGTTTTCAAAGTGAACACCTCCATTACCACCTCAGCCTCCGTGGCACAGGCCATCTCCCCACACGCTGTCTCCTGCGTCTTCCCACGGGGCCAGGTCTAGCAGTTTCTTTCTGTTCCATCCCACGGTCGAGCCCCCGTTCCCGGAGTGTGCGGTTTCCAGAGGTTCACTGTGTTTTTGCGTAGACGTCTGTCCACACTGGATGTTCCTTCTAGCGTTCAATTCTAGTAAGGCACAGGGAACACACCAACTCTCTAAAAGCTTCCAGTATGTGCTGAGGTACCAAGGGCCAGCTTGTTTCTGTTCCTGCAGGCTCAGGGCTCCCTGGACATGCTCAGAACACCCTCTGTGTCTGTTTCGTTTCCTCTCTGCCAATCTGAAAGGAAATAGTCATTTTGATTGCATTTATGCGACTGTTAATGATTCCAAATGTTTTAAACTTATTCCTCTGTGTTTTTCTACCAATTATCTGCTTTATTCCTTTGCTGTTTATGTGGAAGCCCCTATGTGCAGGATATTAACCTTTTACCTGCTTTGCTTTGTAATTTCATATTTGACCTTTGAATTGTAGAGACTTAATATTTTGTGTACTCACATCTATTGTTGTTATCCTTTTTATTTCTTAAGTTCTTATGCTTAGGGAGGATTTTCTCACACACCACAACCTCCGTCTCCCAGGTTCAAGCAATTCTCTGGCCTCAGCCTCCCGAGTAGCTGGGATTACAGGTGTGCACCACCACACCCGGCTAATTTTGTATTTTTAGCAGAGATGGGGTTTCACCATGTTGGCCAGGTTGGTCTTGAACTCCCAACCTTAAGTGATCTGCCCGCTTTGCCTCCCAAAGTGCTGGGATTATAAGCATGAGCCACTGTACCCAGCCAATCACTGTCTTCTAATTGGGTGTTTTTTTTAAACTGTTTCTAAGAGCAGTTTTAGGTTCACAGAAAACTTGAAAGGCAGGTACAGATTTCCCATGTACCTCATGACCACACGTGCACAGCCTCACCCTGGTCACATCCTCCCCCAGAGCACTCCATTTGTTAGAACTGATGGTCCTACATCAGCACATCATTATCACCCAGACTCCATGGTTTACACTAGGGTTGACCCTGGGTGTTGTATGTTCTGTGGGTTTGAACGAGTAGTGACATGTATTCCCCCCGCCATTGTAGTAGCATACGGAATCATGCCGCTGCCCTCAAAATCCTGTGTGCTCCACCTGTTTATCCCTCCCCCACCTCCCACCAACCCTTGGCAGCCACTGATCTTTTTATTGTCCCCTAGTTTTTCCCTTTTCCAGACCATGCTGCAGTTGGAATCATACAGAAGGTAGGCTTCTCAGATTGGCTTCTTTCACTTAGCAACGCACATGTAAGGCTCCTCCATCTCTTCTCATGGTTTGCAGCTCATGTTTTAGTCGCTGAATAATAGTCCGTGATCTGGATATATCTTCGTTTATCCATTCACCTACCGAAGGGCATCTTGGTTGCTTCCAAGTGTGGGCAGTTATGAATTAAGCTGCTATAGATGTCCATGTGCAGGGGTTTGTGCAGACATGTTTCAGCTCCTTTGGGTAGATGCTAAAGCATGTGAATGCTGGGTCAGGTGGTGAGAGGGTGTATAGTTTTGAAAGAAATTGCCAAACTACCTTCCGAAGTGTCAGCAGCTTTTCCTGTCCTCAGCAACAAATGAGAATTCTTGTTGCTCCACATCCTCACCAGCGTTTGTCAGTGTTCTGGGTTTGGGGCGTCTTAGGTGTGTAGTGGTATCTTGCTTTTTTAATTAACATTTTGCTGCTAACGTATGACTAGGAGCACTTATGCTGATTTTCCATCTGCGTATCTTCTTTGCTGAAGTATCTGTTAAGGTATTCGGCCCATTTTTAAAATTGGATTGTTATCTTATTGTTGAGTTTTAAGAGTCCTGTGTTTATTTTGGATGATATTTCTTTTTTTGTTGTCTTTTTGTTTTTTTATGAATTTATTTATCGGCTATATATGCGTCTTGAAAATATTTTCTTCCATTTTGTGGCTTGTTCTCTCATTCTCTTGACATTATCTTTCACAGAACAGAATTCTTCTAGTTCTTAATGTTTACCTTCTAAATGATTTGGAGCTTATCTTGAGGTATGTTGTAAAATGAGCATCCAACTTGTTTTTTTTAATAATTTATTTTGAAAATACTTCAAGCACACAGAAAGAATTGTAAGAATAGTATTATTATAAGAATAATTGAATAACTTTTCTTACACAGAAAAAATTTTAAGGATATTATTATTATGTCTCCCTTGCCCAGATTCCCCAACTGTTAACATTTTATTAATTTGCTCCCTATCTATCATCATTGTTATTTCTCTGAACCACTGAGCATATTACCTACATGGTGCCCTAGCACCTCTAGAAAACCAAGAACACAGTTCTACAAAACCACCCACAGCTCAGGCCAGGCATTCACACTGACACAGGTCTACCATCCCATCAGCTGTCACCACAGTCTCTCTTCTCCTCTGGTCCGGAATCTGCAGGAAGGATGAGCTACATCCAACTGTGACATCTCTTCAGTCTCCTCTGGACTGGAACATTCCTTCTTACTTCTTCTTGTCCTCAATAGTTTTGAAGAATAATGGCCTCAAATTCTAAAGGGTGGGAGAGAGATGCAAGATGGCTGTCTAGCAGCAGCTCAGAGTTGCAGCTCCCAGTGAAGGCGCAGGGAGTGAGTGGACACCAGACTTCCAGATGAATTTTTGTTGCCTACAGACCAGGAGATTACCAACGGAGGAGCCCCAAGGGTCGCCAGTGTGACTCTCTTGGCCGGCACAGCTGTTTTGCTGGCATCCCGGCGCAGCAGTTCTCAGTGCAGAGTATGCGGGACTGGGTGCCCCTTTAGTTGGCGTTTGGAGCTCCAAGAAAGCAGAGTCACTCATTTAGCTGATTGAGAGGAGGACTGAAGCCAGGAGCCAGCCTGGGAGATTCCCAGGCAGAAAAGCACCACGAATCTCAGCCCTGCTGTTTCAGCCGGCGCGGTTGCTGCATGGGAAATTGCATAGATCCTGGTGCCCTTTCGGCAGGCGACTGGGGCACCTGGGAGAGAATCGACCATTCAATTAGGAAAAGAAAAAAAGGGGGCTCCAAGGCGGGGAGCCAGATTATTGGGCTCAGCTGATCCCTTACCCCACAAAAAACCAGCAATTGGAAACGCTGACAGTTGAGAGTTTCACAGCAAGCACAGCTGAATCCAGGAAGGTCCAGCTCTGTGGGGGAGGGGCATTGGCTGAAGGAAAACAAAGAAACAGAAATAA
>JAPYYA010005651.1:0-10602 GCA_028533165.1 Leontopithecus rosalia | reverse complement strand
ATGCTTTTGGTGTTTTGGTCATGAAGTCCTTGCCTACTCCTATGTCCTGAATGGTTTTGCCTAGATTTTCTTCTAGGGTTTTTATGGTGTTAGGTCTTATGTTTAAGTCTTTAATCCATCTGGAGTTAATTTTAGTTTAGTTTAGCCAAAACTAAACTCTTGGCTTCTCCCTCTGAAAACCATTAGCCTTCTTCCCCCTCACCTGGTGTTCTCTATCTCAGCAAATGGCATTTCCGTACATCTGCTTGTTCAGGTCATCTTGTAGTCAGTCATCTTTACTCTTGTCTGTTTCTCTAACTTCCCATCCACTAGGAAATCCTGTGAATTCAACTTTCAAAATGCATTTATAATCTATTAACTTCTACACCTGTATAGTGACCACAGCAGAGACCTGGTTGGTCCGGGCCACCAGCATCTCTCACCTGAATCACTGCAGTAGTCGCCCGGCAGTCTCCTTGCTCCCACCCTGGGCCCCTAATCTTAAAACTCTCTTGCCTTCCCAGGCATCTATGTTCTATGAAAATGGCCACCTCCCCAGTTTTGTTTTCCATCATTCTGTCCCCACCTTTCTCTACTTCATCCACACTCTTTCTCTTCTACTTTCTGGACTACTTCAAGCTTGCTCTTGCCTCCGGGTCTTTGCACTTGCAGTTCCTGGATGGACTTTTACTCCAGATGGCCATGTCCTTGCTTTTTCACTTCATTTAAGTCCCTGCTGAAATGCAAGCTCATCAGGAGCCCATCTATGACTATATTAAGGAAAATGGTGTCCTCTTTCTTGCTCATCACTGTCTCTTTCCTTCTGCTTTACGCATCTTCATAGCACTTACTGATTCTACACTATATTATCTATTAGTTATTTATCTTCTCCCCCAGACCATAATCCGTATGAAACTATCTCACATTTTCATCCCTGATTTATCCACAGCCCCAGAACAGCATCACCACAGGTAGGCACTTGGTAGATATATGTTGAATGTCTCAGTGAAACAATTGTGCACCCAGTGTGGGAGGAGGATTTCCTGGCACTGCAGGATATAGAGACTTGACCTATGCCTACACCAGGTTTGTCATACCCGTGGAGAGCTAAGTGACCACATGAGTGGTCCACACTGACTTCCAGCAGGAATTGGGAGGTTGTTTATTGCCTTATTTGTTATTTCTTGTAACTCATGCCTAGATATCTGAAATTAATGGTGTGTGCTATCATGTGGGGAGGGGCAGAGAATTTCCTGCAGTTGGAATTTTATGTGTGGGTTTGATCGGGCAATCAAAGCTATCTTGCTTGTGGGTCATCTGCAAATATTAGGGTTCTACTATCATGTCTCAGTGGCCTCATCTCTTTTCTCTCACCTTTTTGGAAAATGTCATTCTCTTAACTGACTTTTTGAGAAGATTTAGCTGCGTGCATGGGGAATAATACGGCCCCCACCCCCAAACTGACCTCTTTGTGAAAACGCAGTGATAGTTTAAAATGCTTTTGAGCATCGGCTGTATTCTTAGCTCTGTTCTAGGTAATAGGGGCACAGGTGGAACATCAGCTCTGCAGTTTAAGCTTCTTCATAGGGATGAGAGTGAACCATGTAAAATAGTGAGTATTCTTGTGGTATTAATGGCCTTTGAAAGCACAGGCCTCATGTAATTTTTGTCATTGCCTATTCTTCAAGATGGCTATGCCAGGTTTCCATTACTTCAACTTTCTTCTTCAACAAATGGAACGCCAGACATTAATTAAATGTCAGTGACTATTCCTGCCAGTTCAATTTTCTGGCTCTATTTAATTAGAATTAAATGGTGAACGAGGTTAGGCAGACTAAATCAAAGGAACAAAAAGAGTTCAGGCATCCGAACTGTGTCCCTGCATTTGCTAAATCAATTTCAATTAGCTGCCTAAAGCCACGTGGCTGCTCTGTGAAGGAAGGTGGTTGCCTTTTTGGAGAGAATCTTTGCTCTTCCCAGTCATCCACTTTGGCTTTGGGCCATCCCAGGGCCCTGAGAGCCTCTGCCTCCTTTGGGCTCATGCCGCAAGGTAAACAAGTGAAAAGGTGGATCTCCACGCTGGGAATCACAGATGGAGAAGGAAACTCTGTCCCTTTTCAAGGCTGTCCCACCCTGACCCCTCCCTCTCCTACTGATCAATATCTGTCTTCAGTCCAATGCTGCTGGGTTGAAGAGTTGCCATCATTTGTGTGTTCCCTTCTCTCTATTGGCAGAACAAGGAAGTATAGACCTGAGAGATGAGGAGCTTGCTAATTCAGCCAATAATAATTTATATGCTCCTCAGGAGAAGCCAAATTTACTATGGGCAGGTTTTCCTAACTGAATTAAGGGTTCATCAGCAAATTAAAATATACAGCTAATTTCTTGTCTCTTTGTGTGCTTGTTTTTAGTTGAATTTTTATATTTTCAGGCATTATTAAAAATACAATTTTAGACTACAGTTGGCTAAATGAACTTACCATCTGCTCCAATTATACTTTAGAGGGCTTTTATTACGAATTCTAAATATATTTATACTTGTGAATGATAGCATATTATATTAATATTAAAACACCCCCATTTTTTTTTCAGTTACAAAATGCTCACAGGTTCCTTAGTGGATATAAGACTCTTGGTATTCAGATGCTTCTTGGGGGCTTGATTTCTGCTGTATGAGAATATGTAATAGCTACAAATGCTAGAAAGTTTTTAAACAATGCTCAGAGAGGCTTCTTTATTTGGCATCTGCAACTTATCAGCTTTCATCGATCTGAGAAGGCCATGTACAGCAACTCTGACCCACTGCTGGGCGGTATTGTTCAGAACCAATCTGTTTGTGAGTAAAGGTTCATCTGTAGTTTCACTGTACTGCTACTAAAAATCCCCCTGTGGAGTAATACATTATGGTTAAAGTCTCAAATCAACCTTTGTTGCAACCCATCAAGAAGAAATGTGCATGTCACCTGAATAGAATAGAGAAAAATCATGAAAGACTCAATAAAACTAGACATGACTAGATAATATTAATTTGGAAATGTTGATAGTGGACCAATTCTAGACATTAGTTCAGAGTATATATATGTGTGTGTCTGTGTGTGTGTGTATATATATATATATATATATGTGTGTGTGTGTATATATATATATGTGTGTATATATATATGTGTGTGTGTGTATATATATATATATATATATATATATATATATATATATATAGAGAGAGAGAGAGAGAGAGAGAGAGAGAGACATCATATTATAGACTACAGAGGGTATTACATGGACTATATTATATATAAACTACATATTACATATATAGTGTATATGTGTGTGTGTATATATACATATATATATAAAATCTGGTTGTGCAGAGAGTTCTGTAATGATTAGTAATTCAAAGCAATCACTGATATTTTAGAAACAAAAGCAACAAATAAAAACTTCAGAGATCAGCTCTTTCCTATGCAAGGTCTGCCTCTAATCTGGTATTTTTTTTTCTATTACTGGAAGCATTTGGGGCTAGTTTTGGCATGTTATATTCTTATATTTTGACTGGTGAAATTTGATTATACATGTGTTGCTTACTTTTAATAAGTAGCCACTCTTGTGGCAATCTGTTTATAAAGAGAGTGGACTGAAAGAAAAAAAAAAAGATGGGAAGGATGGTTTTCATCTTTAATATAATCTGACCACATTAAAATCTTAATTAGAAAAGAAGTTTTAAGCTGTGGGTCTCGTCTGGAGAAATATGCCTGAAAGCACTCCTAAGAGAGAAAAGAGCTTTTTCCTTAATTCACTATCATAAGGTTTACATATTCATTCCAAGGCCTTGAAATTATCCTCTGTTTTAACCTTAGAGTCATAAGAATCCAAATGCTATTATACTATGAACTTTGGAGATAGGAGGGATTATTTCATATGAATAACACTGCTGTCTAACAGATTTCTAAAATTATAAAATTATATGTAAATTCCATTTTTAATTAAGTATTTAAATATCATTTGATTTAAATTTCTTGCAGAATAAAAATGCCTCTTTCTTTCAATATTATAGTTAATTAAACTATGTAATAATTTGCTATGTAATTTTAATATTTTAAAAAATCAACCTCCAAATTATTCAGGAGATACTGTATATCTCGTTTTGTTTTGTATAAAGTGCTATATGTGTTAAATGAAGCTTACCTAATCAACAGTATGTTGTTAACTTTGCATATTTGCAATAATATGAAATTAAAACTCAGTAGGCTAATGCTTCTAAAAATAAATATATAAGGGTCTATTATTTTTTAATCATTTGTAATTTGATTCAGCCTCCCCAAATGTTCTTCATTCCTTACATTTCTTTCTTTCCTTTTGGGTTCTCTCTTGGAACCGAAGGTAAAACTTATTGGCATCAGTCCACAAATTGATCTGTCTCTTTAATCAGCTAATCAATGGGTTATTTGCAATAATGGCATGTTTAAAAATACTCATCATGGGACTCGAGAAGGAGAATAAGAGGGAGCTTGTGTTTGAGACTGCAGTGGAGACAAGGGGTTGCAGACACCCTCTGTGTGGTAACAGAGGGAACAGGTACATTCTAATTTTGGCCAAGAGCCTGGGTTGTTACTCCAGAAACTATTCTCCAGGATGGTCCATGGTCATGGAGGCTACAGGTGATTGGTGGTTCTCATAAGCAAGGAATGTTATCAAAGATGCCGCATCAGGAGATTAAGGCACTACCAGAAAGAAGTGCATCTAGTCACTCTCTCTGCTTTTATTCTTCCTTTCCCCTGTTCCAATTTGGTTTTGGCAGCCATGAGGCATGGAGAGTATTCTGCTGCTGTTCTTCATGCTCTCAGCAGCCTTTAACACTGATGACCATTTCTTCCTCCCAAAAACACTGACTTCGCTTAAATGCTGTGACACCAGAGTTTGTGTTTCTCTTACCTCCCACACCCCTCTGTCCTGATTTCTTTCTTCTTTCCAACTCCTCTGACCCTTCTGTTAGCCTTTCTTGGGCTATTTCCAAGGTGCTCTTCTAAGCTCTGCTTATATCACTCCCTAAACAATTCTATTCAGTGCTGTGATGAGATGCTTTAAATATCATCTATAAGGTGAAAGTTTCCAAAAGTTGTACCTCTAACTCCTCCCTTGTATCTCAAATTCCTTGCTTGATATTTCCACTTGGATCCCAGTTGAATATCTCAAAGGTCAAAACAGAATGCTTGTTCCCCTATTCCCCATTGCCAATTCCCAGCAAATCTGTTCCTTTTCCTATCTATACCACAGCTGCTCCAGCCAAAAAAAACTTCTTTTTTTTTTTTTACCCATTACTTGCAGTCCAGAAACAGTGCCACCAGCCTCATCTCCAAAATGTGTTTCAGATCTTCCCAGTTCTCTCCATCTCCACTGCCACGAGCAGCACACACCACTGCTGCCTGTCAGGATCCCCGTCACCTGTTAACGTGGTTTCCATCTCTGGTTTCCACAATTTGCTCTCCACAGGCAGTTCTTCACTCAACAGATTTTGGGTTTTTTTTTGAGACATAGTCTTGCTCTGTCACCCAGGCTGGAGTGCCCTGGTGCAATCTCAGCTCACTGTAATCTCCACCTCCCACGTTCAAGGGATTTTCCTGCCTCAGCCTTCCAAGTAGCTGGGACTACAGGTGCGCACCACCACATCCAGATAATTTTTGTATTTTTATTACAGATGCTTTCACTGTGTTAGCCAGGATGGTCTCAATCTCCTGACCTCATGATCTGCCCGCCTTGGCCTCCCAAAGTGCTGGAACTACAGGCATGAGCCACTGTACCTGGCCCTCTCAACAGATTTTCTAAGGCAAATAAGATTAGCTCACATTCCTGCTTAAAACGTTCCAATGGCTGCCCATTGTCCACTATCTAAAATCTAAACTCAGCCATGACCTGCAAGTCTCAGAGTGGGGATGGACCAAGTCTAGTACTAAGTAAAAAACTAGAGAGTTGGCCATTTCTCTATAAGCAAAAAAAAGATAACCCAAATAAAGTGGTGTGAAGTAGAATTTGGAGAGCTTCTTGAGTTGTGTTCCCTCACAAATCCTCTTAGGTGATCCTCTCAGCTTAAGTCAACCATTTCATAAATGGTCCTTTGGGTTCTTTAGATTGCATTTCCTAGCTGGGGGTTTCTGTGGGTGTGTATATCCTGAAACTCTGACATTGCAGAATTCTGTGTTCGTGTGTGATTGTGTGTTTATGTTCCCATGTTCATTGTTTTTCCCAAAGGTAGAATCCATTGCTTTCATCAATTCTCAAAGAGATCTGTAGCTGTCACTAAAAATGGCTTATTTGAATACAGGGACTTAGGCAAGAAGCTGGGGAAAAGAAAGGGATTGAATCTCGGTTGCTCTGCCATGCCTTTTGAGTGTGTGTGTATTCAGGGTCTGGTTGCCAGGAGGTTCAATTTGTGTTAACCAGACTGAACAGTAGGATTTCCTGGGATTATGGGAATGTTCTGTATCTGGGCCATTCAGTATGGTAGTCACTAGCAATGTGTGCATTGTAAATGTAGCCTGTGTGACTAAGAAACAGAATTTTTAAACTTCACCGAATTTTAAAACTTTGAGGAATTTAAATGGAATAGCCACATGTGGCTAGTGGCTCCCACACTCGACACGTCAGGCTTAAGCCTTGTTGTCTAAGTGTAACTGGAGGTCAATTAACTGTTCCAATTAAAATCTAGCATTTTAATTGTTTCCAAGCTCTTTAGCATCTCTTTCTCAAGTCATGCTAATGTTGGGAGGCAGACTGGGCATGTTTTCTTCTATGATATTATTGAAGAAACAGTCATATCTACATGATTGGTCTGGGTTTCTGAGAATAGAACTGAATTTTTATAAAGCAAGTTTCAGAATGTATTGTAAATTTTAAGTAAGTTATTACATACACATAAAGATTTTTGCTGTGAATCATTACCATAATTATTAAGAATAACAGCTACCCTTTATTCCATGGCTTCTGAGGCACTAGATAGTATGCTCTGTTATCTCATCAATCTTCACCTCAGCCGTTTGAGGGAATATGGTCCCTGGCCCAGAGAGGCTCAGTATCTTGCCCAATGTAAGTAGCAGGGCTGGATTGTAATGTTTGGGTGTCTGTGCTCCTGCAGGGCCTGGGATACTGTTCCAGGCCCTGCAGGATACAGGGAAGGTATTTGTTCAGTGAAACACTGCTGCTCTCTTCTGTGGAGAACATTGAGCTTTCTATCATGTCTCGTAGTAGGGTCTCTGGTTTCCCCTCTCCTTCAGCCCAGATTATTCAGTGCCTTGATTAAATTTCTCTGTTGCTTTTGGTGGGGTCTCCTCCAGCTCTTTATAGAATTTTCTTTGTGGAATTATGCATTCCTATATTGTTCGATCATGCTCAGTGATGCCATTATCTGGCAGTGCAATGTACGCTCTTCCCTGCCTGTAAGTACAGGGATGTCTCTCATGGACTAATTCTATGGCACCACCACACAAGGTACCAGAGAACTGAATTTGTCAGTGCTATCCACTGTATACTTGGGGGCTGGCTGTGGGCTGTATTTGAAAGGTGGTGGAGACGCTGGAGAGACAGGTTTGGTATAGGGAAAGATACTTCTTAATCATCTTCAGTTACAGTTCTTATGCACTCTCCTTGACTTAAAATTATATCATATATCCGTATTATGTAACTTGATGTTGTTTAAAAAAATTCCCCTGGGCCCATCAGTTCTAAGAATACAAGTCATCCTCAATAATTTAGCTCCTCTGTCTTTTGGAGAGTCAAGTATTTTTTAATGATCTAATTAATGCAAACTGAAAGTATACTGCTTTTTCCTTTCTGCTCATATAATTTAAAAAGATAGTAAGTAATGGCCGTGTCTAATGCCAGGCCCTTACAAACTTCTGGTGGAAGGGTGCTTTTGCAGTATGTGTCAAATGGTCTTAAAATGTTTATACCCCTGAATTCAGTAATTAAAGTCATAGGAATTTCCCTAAGGAAGGAATATTAGAAATGGGCAAGAGCTTGTATTTTAGAATGTTAATTGCAGCATTATCTATGGCAGGAAAAACTAGCTGGACAACAGAGCCACTGAAAACAGACAACAAAGTGACTGGCTGAGCTCTTCAGTCTCTCATCTCTCAGCCTGACCCTCACGTAGTCCTGCCTTTCTCACCATCAGGGTCTCTTTTCAAAAGCTGCCTGCCATTATGCCATCGGCTTGAAGCTTATATTGCACAGATAAGAGAGCTATTAAATAAAAAAGTAAAAGTGCTTTCTTAAAACTATTTTTCTGCCAATCAACAAACAGCACAGGGACATCATTGTTGTCACTGGAATGTATTCGCCTCAGGTGGTAGGAGGCTGCCAGGTCTCATGCCTCCTGTGTCCTTGATCCTCCTAGAGGGATCTGCTGAGGTACCAGGCACACAACAAATCAAATGGATCAAATTGCATACCTTGGGGGTGATAGATGAGTCGCTGAACCCTTGGGGAATTCAGCCTCTGAGATACAGGAGCTGGAGTAATTTTAATTTTCCAGAAGAAGATCTATACGTCTTGAATAACAGCTGCCATAGTTAGGCCAAGCCACAGTGAAGAGAGAATAGTAAAGCAGTTCTCACAGGGAATGAGGAGAGTGAATGTGAATTCTCAGAAACAGAGAAGGGGCCAGATCCCTTATTTAGTATTGGAAGACCAGCACTAGATATTTTCCAGCTTTTAGCATTGTAAAACTGGCATGTTTCTAAAGGCATCTTATTATTATTATTATTATACTTTAAGTTCTGGGGTACATGTGCACATGGTGCAGGATTGTTACATAGGTATACACATGCCATGGTGGTTTGCTGCATCCATCCCCCTCATCACCTACATTAGGTATTTCTCCTACTGTTATCCTTCTCCTATCCTCCCACCACCTGCTATTCCTCCCCCAGGCCCCCACATCCCTCAACAGGCCCTGGTGTGTGATGCTCCCCTCCCTGTGTCCATGTGTTCTCATTGTTCAACATCCACTTATGAGTGAGAACATGCGGTGTTTCATTTTCTGTTCTTGTGTCAGTTTGCTGAGAATGATGGTTTCCAGTTTGATCTATGTCCCTGCAAAGGACATGAACTCATCCTTTTTTATGGCTGCATAGTATTCCATGGTGTATATGTGCCACATTTTCTTTATCCAGTCTATCATTGATGGGCATTTGGGTTGATTCCAAGTCTTTGCTATTGTAAACAGTGCCACAATGAACAGATGTGTGCATGTGTCTTTATAATAGAATGATTTATAATCCTTAGGGTATGTGCCTAGTTGTGGATTGCTGGGTCAAATGTCATTTCTATTTCTAGATCCTTGAGGAATCACCAGACTGTCTTCCACAATGGTTGAACTAATTTACACTCCCACCAACAGTGTAAAAGTGTTCCTATTTCTCTCCATCCTCCCCAGCATCTGTCTCCAGATTTTTTAATGATCGCCATTCTAACTGGCGTGAGATGGTATCTCAATGTGGTTTTGATTTGCATTTCTCTAATGACTGTGATGATGAGTATTTTTTTCCTATGTTTGTTGGCTGCATAAATCTCTTCTTTTGAGAAGTGTCTGTTCATATCCTTTGCCTACTTTTTAATGGTTTCTTTTTTCTTGTAAATTTGTTTACGTTCTCTAAAGGCATATTAATGGGAATGCTGCTTTGGGGACCTAGAGGCATTTGTTGAATGCGGCTGGAGCTTGTGCAGTGCTTGTCCTTATAGCCTTGGATTCCCCTTTCAGGGAAGCTCTGACTTAGGGCTACCTACCAGCCAGAGTTTCAAACATTTTTCTTTATTTTTTAGACTTTCCCTTTAAATATCATTTAGATAGACTTTCCCATTAAATATCATTCATTAAAAACAAATAAGAAATAAGGAGAAAAAAGACAAATTGTGCTACATTCACTAAGATAGGCAAAGTTCAGCGGGGTAAAATTTTAAAGTAGAGTAGATTGCAAAAATATTTTGCCATTCTGTTGGAAACCATAATTCTCCATCATTCTCAGCAAACTGACACAAGAACAGAAAACCAAACACTACATGTTCTCACCCATAAGTGGGTGTTAAACAGTGAGAACACATGGACACAGGGAGGGGTACATCACACACCAGGGTCTGAGGGTTGTGGGGCTAGGGGATGGATATCAGGGGGTAGGGTGATTGGGGAGGGATAGCATTAGGAGAAATACCTAATGTAGATGACTGGGCAAACCAACCCCAGTGGCACATGTGTACCTGTGTAACAAACCTGCACATGTACACCAGAACTTAAAGTATAATAAATAAATTTAAAAAAATTAAAAAAGTAGAGTATTGACAGCACAACGTCAGCATAATGAAGAAAACTTCCACATATGGTGACCACTTGGTCCATATTCCACGGTGTTCTGGAGCATCAGTCATAGAGTCAGTTTATTGAGTTGTGTTCAGTACATGCTGGCTACTCTGCTAGGTAGTAAGATTTAAGGAGGAGTAAGAGGTAGTCTTTGCCCCAGAAATTTCCTTGTAATGGAGAGAATAAGAAGTAAACAGACATCTGGAGAATATGGATGCACTGAGGAGAAGCACTTGCTCTGGTCTGTGGGGTTTGGAAGGCTTTCTTTTTTTTTTTTT
>JAPYYA010005650.1:0-10602 GCA_028533165.1 Leontopithecus rosalia | reverse complement strand
GTGACCTGCTCAAGATCCACAACCCCTATAGAGAGTAAGGTCCAAGGAGGCATTGTACCCCTACAGCCAGACAAGTCACCTGGCACAGAATAGGTAATTAGTAAGCAAGGGTTGAATAAACAAAATAAAAATGGAAATGCATGCAAATAGTTCTCGGCAGTTCACAAAGTTGTTTTGCAGATTATGGCATGTCTCCCCCCACCCTTATTTGAGGTCAATACTATCCCCTCCTCTCTACAGATGAGAAAACTTAGAGTACTCAGATTTAGTTTAGTTTTAGTCCCCTGTGGCTTTTTTAAATTCTGTTTTATTATTCCTGCTCTTATCATTATTACCACTGTCCTTATATTTTTTGGGTTTGCACTGTTGCTTTTTTCTTTCTTAAATTGAAATTCAACTCACTGTTTTATTAAACATTTTTAGATGCACATTTAAAGTCAAAAAATCTCCCTCTCTATATTGCTTTAACTATATCCCACAATTTTTGATAGCGTTTTTACAGTTATTTAGTTCCAAATATTTAAATTCTCTATTATGATTTATGAATTATTTAGAATTATTTATTTAATTTTTGAAACACTGATAAAACACATCATCTTTTTTGGTTATCTTTTTATTTGTTGCTCTTAAATTCTGTGCTATTTTGGTCAGGCTTGTATTATTAACAATATTAAATTCTTTGATTTTGTTGAGATTTTCTTTATGGCCAAGTACATGATCAAGTATTTTTAAATGTCCCATGAGTGCTTGAAAGACTGAAAGTTACATTTGGTGGCCCATCTTGGGTCAGGGCTGCTGGACTTAAAGTTATCTGCTATTTCTCCTGATAAGCATAGGTTTTTAAAGTCTTTGCTTCCATTTTAATAACACTGTAATAAAATGGTAATATTTCTGCTGACATATTTTTGGGCCATTTTTGTCATTTGCTGTGTTAGTTGCTTTACAAACATAACCTTAGTTAATTTTTACATTACCTTTAGAGAGTAGTAGTCCCAGTTTACAGATGAGTATATGTGGCTTACAAAGGTGAATTGACTTTCCCAAGGCAGCTGTGTGGTAGAGCTGGTTTTAATCTGGATTTGTATGACTCCAAGGTCCATACCTGTGAGCAGAACATGCTGGACTGCCCACAGCAGTGAGCTGCCAGGCGCGAGTAGAGCTGAAGCCATGGGAAATAGATAATCCCTCTTCCCTCCAACTCAAGCAATGAGGGCTCTGTAGGTTGCAGACATCCCAGATAAAAGAAACACATGGTTCCAGCAGGGACTGTTTCCCCTGCTTGATCTTACAACAGCAAATTATTTTCTCCTAATTATTACCATTAGGGATTGAATCAAGTCTCAGCTGCTTATCAAAACCAGAAGCATCATGTGTTTTGGAGTGAGAAAGACTAGGCAAGAGGGCCTTGGAGCACCAGACCAGGAACTGCCCACCATCATCAGGGCAACTCACTTCCCCTTTACAAGCAAGGAGGATTCTTCCTCACCTGGACAATCAAGGCAGAAAAGTGGAATTTCTCTGTTTTGAAATGTATCCAACTTAAAGCTGGGCAGCGTGGCTCACACCTGTAATCCTAGCACTTTGGGAGGCCAAGGCAGGTGGATCACTTGAGCTCAGGAGTTTGAGACCAGCCTGGGTAACATAGTGCAACTCTGTCTCTCTAAAAACATACAAAAATTAGCTGGTTCTGGTGGTGTACTCCTGTAGTCCCAGCTACTTAGGAGGCTGAGGCAGGAAGATCACCTGAGTCCAGGAGGTGGAGGTTGCAGTGAACCGGGATTACGCCACTGCACTCTAATCTGGGTGACAGAGCCAGACCCTGTCTAAAATAAAAAAATATATAAACAAATAAACATATTTTTAAAAAACAATAAAATAAAATGTATTCAGCCCAGGGTTGCATGTAATGAGATGTAGATTTAATAATACCATTAAGACTGACTCAGGGTTGAGCCCAGTAGCTCACGCCTAGAATCCCGGCACTGTGGGAGATAGAAGCCAGCAGATCACTTGAGCCCAGAAGTTCAAAACCAGCCTGAGCAGTATGGTGAAACCCTGTTTCTACAAAAGCTACCAACATTAGCCAGGCGTGGTGGCACACACCTGGAGTCCCAGCTACTCAGGAAACAGGTGGGAGGATTGTTTGAGCCTGGGAGACGGAGGTTGCAGTGAGCTGTGATCACGCCACTGCACTCCAGCCTGGGTGACACAGCAAGACCCTGTCAAAAAAAAAAAATACTGAAGCAGAATATATGTGAAAAAATAAATAAATATACCCAAAAAACCTGTTAATACAGTTACTTTAAGTGAGCATTCAAATACACTATGAGCTTTCTGGTCACTTTGGCAAAAAAGGAAATATGGTGGGTTCTGTAATTTGAAATACCTGAGGAAAGAATGCAAACTCATTCAACAATGAGACTTCTTTTTATAGAAGAGCTCTAAAATCCCTCTGCCTATAGGTTTTATAGCTCAACGCACATGAAATTAATTCATCTCACTTGTTTAAACACACTGTTACTTACTACAAACTTCACCCAACATGAATATTAAACCGGCCCATGTGGAAATAATAATTAGCTTTAGAAATAACTAAGAAACCAGTGAGGCAACTCTGAGCCACCACTGCATAGTATAGAGTACGGGTGAAAATTATGGGCTTTGTAGTGAGATTGGAATTGCTGTGAATATTAAATGCATCTATGGCCGGGCGCAGTGGCTCAAGCCTGTAATCCCAGCACTTTGGGCGGCCGAGGCGGGTGGATCACGAGGTCAACAGATCGAGACCATCCTGGTCAACATGGTGAAACCCCGTCTCTACTAAAAATACAAAAAATTAGCTGGGCATGGCGGCGCGTGCCTGTAATCCCAGCTACTCAGGAGGCTGAGGCAGGAGAATTGCCTGAATCCAGGAGGCGGAGGTTGCGGTGAGCCAAGATCACGCCATTGCACTCCAGCCTGGGTAACAAGAGCGAAACTCCATCTCAAAATAAATAAATAAATAAATAAAAATAAATGCATCTATAAAGGTTACCACAGAGCCTGGCAGTCAGTTCTCAATAAACTACGATTTCTACATAATGGGGGACTTACATTTGACTTTGTCATGCCATAACACTCGACCATCCCACCATCTGTCAGTGTAAATGTCACCAGTTAAAACCTAACCATCCCACCACCTGTCTAAGCCAGGGGCCGAGCATACTCTAGATCTCAACTGCCTGGGAAGTCTTGGCTCTGCCTCTTACCAGCCATGTGTCCTCATGTGTCCTTGGGCAAGTCCCTTAACCTCTCTGGGCTTCAATTTCCTTGCATATGAAACGAGAATGATGATGGTACCCACCCAATAGAATTGCTGTGATTAAATAAATGGATATATGTAAAGTGCTTAGGGCAGTGCCTGGTGCTTCACAAGGGCTGTATAAGTACTAGCTACTGGCTGGACACAGTGGTTCACACCTGTAATCCCAGCACTTTGTGAGCCAAGGCAGATGGATCACTTGGAGTTTAAGACCAGCCTGGCCAGCATAGTGAAACCCCATCTCTACTAAAAATACAAAAGTTAGCCAGGCATGGTACACATCTGTAATCCCAGCTACTTGGGAGGGTAAGGCAGGAAAATTGTTCGAACCCAGATGTGGAGGTTGCAGTGAGCCATGATTGCACCACTGCACTCTAGCCTGGGAGACAGAGCAAGACTCTGTAATAAAAAAGTAATAAATAAATAAATAAATATTAGCTACTGTTACAGTTATTTCCCAACAGAAGAGAAACTAACAAATAAAATACATGCCCAATATACATATTTTGGAAGCTCTTTACCACCAGAAAACATGCCAGGAACTGAGCTGGAAACTTGAGTTTCGTGTTGCTTTTTTGAGATAGGGTTTCGCTCTGGGTCTGCTCTGTCATGCAGGCTGAAGTGCAGTGGCACAACCATAGCTCTCTGCAGCCTTTAACTCCCAGGCTCAAGTGTTCCTCCCACCTCAGCCTCCTGAATAGCTGGGACTACAGGTGTGGAAACTTGAATAATTTTTGTGTTTGTGCTTTCACTGGAGTTTTACGGTAGGCTGGATTAGATGCCTATATTCCAAATGCTGAGAGGTTGTATTCTGTAGCTGAAACTCCTAGTTCCGTATTCGAATAATTCTTGAAGCAAATTTGGATCCTATGTGAACATACAGAGTTATTTTCAGTCACTAACAGAGATTTACTGTGGTCATGTGGAAATGGACTCTATTTTCTTTTCCAAAGAATTTACCTACCACAGTTTCATCTAGAAACCGGCCAGCTGGATAGTCTCATGTGATTAGTGCTTAATCAGCAGGAATTAACCAGAGACTTTCGCTAGAGTGGACCTACCCCAGTTTGGAGACCACTGGAGCACAATACAATCTTCAGCAAGTTTCTTAATCTTTCTGACTCTATGCTTCTCCTTCCGTATAATTAAAACAACCATCTATGCCTCACAGGGTCATTTACATAATGAAATAAGGAGACACATGTCTGCCTGGCCCAGAGCAGACACTTGCTCACTAGGCTTTTCATCTCTTCTCTTTCCTAACGAATGTGGCCTCTTCTGCCCGGAAGTGAACCTTGAGGTGGCCGACCCTTCTTAACTAAGCAGGGAGCTATGATTCCGGGCAGAAGCCCGGGGAGCGGGAGTGATGCAGAGTGTGACTGAGCTCAGACCTTCTGAGTTTGTGGAGTCCAGGAAGCCCCACAGGTTGACAATGGCCACAGGGACAATTGTCTGAGCAAGGGGAAGAAGCTTCTAGGCCCAGGGGCTTCCTCAAGGGTGTCAGCCGCAAGCCGAGGACCGGGCGAGCCCTATGAGGCAGCGAGTGTCCTTGGAGGCATTCCGAAAACTTGTCTGGGGATGAACGTGAGGCCTCCCACTTTGTCTTTATTATTGTTACAAATTAGTTCCATGAATCAGTCAGGTCATTGAGGTTACTCTAAAAGGAAGCATTTGAGAAGTGGGAGGATTTCTTCTTTCATTTTTGGGTGACTAATAAAACAATCTTTATTTATTTATTAGTCATTAGACTCTGTGAGTATTTTAGGAAAGAATGGGGACCTTTCATACAACACCAAAAGTATCTGTTTTTAAACTCCTCAGAAGGCACCGGGACGAAAGCACCTGCCCAGCTATCTTTTCCACCCAAGTAAGAAAACAAACGATGCTGAGAACAACTTCCACATAAAATAGAGACACTGAATTCATCCTTGGTTTTTAAAGCACCCGCTGAGAAATTCTCAGAAAACAGAGCAAATGCTGTTATGTTCATCCACAGACACTGGAAAGAACAGAAAAGAAACATTCTTTACTGAAATGAAACCCTTTGAGTTCTGGGTGCTTCACAGCATTTGGAGACCTCCCTATGGCGGAAACTGCAGTAGGAGCTTCAGGAATTCAAGAGGCAGCAGGAAATCACCAGTCGGGGAAAAACTGGGCAAAAAGGAGGGCAAAGTACCAAATACATCCTCACCAGGCTGGGCAGACTTCAATTATGAACTAAGATATAATTATATATATATATATATATATATATATATATATATATATATAGGGAAATATTCTTTAGGCACTCATACTATCAACTACATAGAGGATTATAGAAAGGGATTCTTCAAGCCCTAATTCTATAAACTAATATATGATTATACAAATGATTATATAAAAGGAAATAACTGAGTAGTAATACTATAAACTGAGATATTCTTCAAGCCCTAACTGTGCCAGGGTTCTGCTTAGGTCTCTTTCCTCAGTGCCCAAAGAGGGGTTACCTACAGGTTCTTGTCCTGGTATAATTGTTTTTCCCTTAAGTCATGCTCTGCACTGTGTCTGCTCTAGGCATTCCTCTGATTATAAACTAGGATATAGTTATATATATACACACACACATATATATGGAAATAACTGAGTGGTAAGATATTCTTTAGGCACTCATTCTATGAACTAATACATGATTATATAGAGAGGATTATATAAAGGAAACTGAGTAGTAACACTATAAACCGAAATATTCTTCAGGCCTTAATTGTGCCAGGATACTGCTTAGCTCTCCTTCCTCGGTGCCTAGGGGGTTACCCACACCGCCCTCTGGCTTCTGCCCACAGTTCTAGATGGTTCCATGGTGACTGAGACAAGGATGCACTCAGGTTGCCCCTTTGAGGACGGCTGCAGTGACCACCCAGGGACTGAGCAGAGGGGTGGGTGCAGCCGTGGGCTTAGGTGTGGTTGGCCACAGAAGGGTGTGTGTTGGAAATAGATGCTCGGTGACGCAAAGAAAAATCAGCACCGAGACAGACGATCTTTCAGCAACGCAATTTTTACTTCCTGGACTGCAGAAAGGGTACTCTCATTAGCCATCTTGCCACGAGAGTACAGTGAATAAAGGAAACACACACACATTTATCCCTTACCCATTTGGGGGTCATCCTTACTGCGGTGTCTGATTCCGTTGGCTAGATCTAGTCCTCACAATCTAAACTAAAAACCGATTGGCTAACAACTTAAATCTTTTCTAAACAGATAAAAGCAATGGAGAGCTGAGACATGTCTGTGAGCATGTCCAGCACAGATATTTTGGTTAAAGTACAAGGACATAGAATGTACTACTGCCTGTAAGCTGGCATGTAATTGCTACTTAGCATAGGACCTAACAGAGTTATTAGCACCCTTATTCTTTAACAAGAAAGGAAATTTTAAAAAGGAACTTCACTTCCCACAGCTTGCAGCAAAGTGAGCCCCACGCATGCATAGGCTCCTCCCTCGGCTTCTGCTCTCCATGGAAACACAATTGATCACATGATTGATCAGGGTAGGCCACTAGGACTTTTTCTTTTTGGTTTTTCCAGAAGTCATAAACGGATATAGAATATACTCAAAGACCTCTTCATGCTCTTAGTGGAGAGGCAAAGAAGGTCCGCTCTGGACTGGGGAAGCGGCTGGGCCAGAGCGGAGCGGGGGACTGCGGCGCCTGCCCGGGGGCGGGGCCGGGCCGGGAGCGCAGTGCCTGCCGGTGCGGGGGTGGCCGGGCGCAAGGCGCCGGCCCAGGGCGAGGACTCGGGGGAAGGAGGGCGAATGTCTCCAGCACAGGCGGTGACAGGAACACACCACGGCCACTGAATATTCCTGTGCAAGTTTCTCCGCCTTCCTGTGCGTCAGTATTTACATTGGAGTAATAATAAATGCTATGTCGAAAATTAAATGCGGCGGTGATAGCAGGAAGTGTCTTGTCCCGCGTGGAGCCGGCCCAGGAGTACGTGTCTCCCAGCAAAGGGGGCGGGCTGGAAGGGGCGGCCCTGAGTCTGGCTAGAGGGCGGGAGTGGACGGAGCATTCTAAGCCCGGCCATTCATCCCCCAGTCTCCGCCTTGTCCACGGCTCTCTACCCCATTGACCACGACACTCTACCCCTGCGCTCTGGACCCCAATGGCAACAACCGCCAGCTTCGCGTTCCTTCGGCGCCTCCTGCTTCTGCTCCTGCTGTCCGGCTGGCCCCAGGCGGGATGGGCTGGTGAGTTGAGGGGCGGGGCCCAATCCTCCGGGCAAGGGGAGGGCTGGAGGGAAGCATGGCTGTGGACGGGAGCGGTTTCAGAAGAGGGGTGACCTGCACTATCTCCCAGGACTCCGCTCTCCCTCAGTTCCCTTCTGCGGCTCCTTTAAGGATACTCTGCTGCCTACGGCTGCCGCTTGTCTCCCAGGCCAAGAGGGTTGTCAAAGAGAGCGTGTCAGGAGGATGGAGTGTTTTACCCCAGCGAGTCAAGGAGTGTGTCAGACTCTGAGATTCAGTTATGAGACATTCATTATGCCGGCGAAAGAGAGGTGGCTAATGCCCAGAATTCCCTGAGCACCTAAGAAAAAGGTAGTCTTTTAAATCCTAGTTTTGAAAGGGAGGGGGAACCTAGCTGAAGCAAATTTTTCACAAAAGCAGAGTAAGCGAAAAGTTAAAAGATAAACTGGTACATGAGAAATAAAACAGTGTGAGGTGCGAGGGGTAAAATTGTCATGAAAGACAGGACTTATAGATAATGGGGGCTCTGGGCGCTAGACTGCACCTGCATTCCCAGGCTCCGCTGGTGCCACTTAACTTGGCCTCTTATCAACAAATGCATTCATGGAGGTGCCCAGTGTCAGCCTGCCCTGGCTACATACTATAGTTATATACTTAATGATGGGAAAATAACTTAATTGAGAAGCAAAGATGGAGTCTGTCCGGCTCAAGAAGCTAGCATAAAGCCTGAACAGCTTTTAGTCGAGAAAGAGATAGTTTTAGCTGACAAAAAGCAGGTTATCACAGGAGGAGTCAGAGGACAGCAAAGGGTGAGGTGGGGCAGGGATTCCTGGTGCAGCCCCTCTGCCCTGCCCGCACTCGGGAAGGAAACACCAGAGCCCCTGGAATTTAAGCTGGGATGTGGACAGGGATGAAGGGGGGGTCCACAGGGACACGATGACAGACACCCCCACCAGCCACAGCCCTGCTCTGCTCTCACCCACTCTCCACCACACAAATCCTCCAGGACCCCCAGGGCTCCCTGCCCTGGAACTTCCGCCTGTGCTTTCCTGCAGACACTCACCTGCACCCACGGGCTCAGCAGACACTTCCCACCCCTCCCATCAGCATCCACTGCCACATCCCAGGTCATATCCTCTCACTCCCCACGGCAGCCCAGCCCTGTCACCCCACAGCCCTCCCTCACCTCCCCATCCATGAAGGGGCCCTTAGCATCTCCCCCACCAACTGGCACTTTCTCCCTCCTTGCCTGAGAACACATCCCAGGAAATACACCCCATGCTATCCACAGAATCTAATGCAGGGGGTATGGGAAGCACTATTTCCCGCAGGGTAACCCTGGGAACTCTGGTGAAGAGAGGTGCCCACTTCTGCTCTTGGGTCCCAGACCAGCCTGTTCTTCCTACTGGGGAGCCAAGGTCATAGAGAGTAGTTACTGTGCAGACAGGAGTCACCAAACCCTTTCTAGAAAGGAAATGCTGAAGGCACTGTGGTCCTTGCCGGCCATGGGTTCTCTGTCTCTGTGTCAAGTCCTGTCCCTTTGTAGAGCAACAGCAGGCAAAGCAACCTGGAAATAAAAGGGAGACCAGATGTGGACACCGTCCTAGCTTGCTGACCCCAGATGAGGGCACCTGCTGTGTCCTGGCAATTGGTGCCCCATCCCCTAGGGTGTCAGCTCCAAGTGGTGTCAGTTGAAGAGTCACAACTGTGTCTTACCCTGCCTGTGGCTTCTGGGTGGTGTGGATGTGATGGATGTGAGTGGGGTCCCATGGTTCGGGGCCTACCTTCCCCTCCTTTGATGCTGAGTGGCATCAATGATCCACTGGGGCCATGAGCAACTCTCCCTAAAGTGTGAGCTGAGGGTGAGGTGGTGCAGCCATCTGGTGTCCAGGATCGGGGCCAACTGCTTGTGCAGCTTCTGGGTTCCCTGTGGCCCTGCTCCTGCCCATCCCAGGAGAACCACTTGCATCTTCTCACAGCCAGGCCTACCTTCCTAATGACCTAGAGGGTGAGGAGCACACCCTGTGATGGCAGCTCTGAGGCTGAGCGGTCACTGCCCTCCCATAGGGAGACCCATCTCCACCAGAGCCCAGATACACACCTGGAGCCACTTTTCAATGAGGAGATTTTGCAGCTGTGAGTGGCACAGCCTTGATTCTGAGCGCTGGGGGACCCTGTTGTAATTCTGAGGTTGGAAATTGCCATGAAATCCACCATCACCTTTTCCAACCACACATGCCTCTAGGATCTTAGGGAGTCCAGGGTCAAATAGCCGTAGTGGCAGGGCCAGCCGCACTCCTCATTCACAGACTGTGTACGGCTGCACACCAGCTACAAGGGCAGGGTTGAGTAGTGACGGGGAGGTCATGTGACTGGCACAACCTGTAATAGGTACTAAATTAATTACAAACTCTGTCCATTCCTGGTACAAATCCAGGAAATGTGAAATTACCATCGAATGGGTCTATGAATGCAGCACATCCCTCTAACTGAACCTGACACAGGTGTCCATCCGTTACTTTGCCCCAAATGCACCTCATGAGTAACAGAGTACCAAGCGAATGCTTCAGATCCCTGGGAGGAGTCGGGTCGCACACTGTGTCCACTAGGCATGTCTGGGCTTTTGCAGTTTCTTGGTGTACAGTTAGCAGAGTGAAGCCTCCCCGTCTGGCTCTGTGGGGAGGCTGAAGCAGTCACTGCAGTTGCTGTGGGTTGAAGGGGCCCACCAGGGCCCTGGGCTCTTCTAGTCATGGACTCTGGGTCTGAGATGTGGCTCAGTTGTCACAGTTGAGCAAAGGAGCTCGGTTAAATCCTGGGGTGACTATTTTCAGCTCCAGGGTCATCCATCCTTGTGTTTTGTCTTTGTTTGTTGTAATTATTGAAGTCCAGCAGTAGCCATGTGGAGTCTCCATCTCCTTTGGATCTTGGACCCCTTTGTTCTATGAGCCATGGGCATAGCTTTGTATGGCTGAGGTCCCCAGCTGGCATTGGGACTTCCCCAGTCATTTCCATCATGGCGCCCTCCTTCCTCCTGACAGTTGACAGCCTCCACTTGAGATCTGTTATTTCAGGATTTTCCA